>JARHVA010001093.1:147500-150000 GCA_037957365.1 Torreya grandis | reverse complement strand
TCTACTCCCAACACATACACACTATTCATGTTATTATCCCAAGTGTTTCTAATAATGTTACTCTTTCACAACTATTTTCAAACAATACTTTACCATAACCTTGTTCTACATTTAACCAAGTAAATAATGTATATTCTAACAAACCTATTTCCATGGAAAATTCAAAATCATATTATTAGTCATTCACCATGATATATTGACCCTAATTTCCTTACCAAACATTTCTATGATCCACATAAATTTTGTTTGTATCATGAAAGTTGGAGTCATTCTCATGAGACTTGTCATCAATTAAAAAACTTTGCTATTGAATATATTCTTAGTCATTTTGATCATGAAACCCTAATTCATGAGCATCAACAAGCTCATGAAGTAGAAACTAAGATTAAGGAAACCAAAAATAAAAATGATTCCCTTAATTAGGATAATGATCATCTCATTATTTACAAGGATCCTCTTCCGAATCATCAATCTAGTACTACTCAACCACCCACTACCATCACTATCAAAACTTATGTGTCAATCTTGATTATTTCACTAATGATAAGACTATTATCAATATGAACAATATGAGGAGAGTAGTTTCTTTATCGATCCTTGTTCACATTATAACTATAATAATTTACTAACTTTTTGTACTGTTAAATATTCTTACCCATCGCATTTTATAAAACTTAGGCATACCACAACATTTACAAAAAATCTAACATAACCTACTCCTTCATCCACTATCCCACATATTTATAATAAAATGACACATTTGGATACCGATTCCCATTGATATTAATTATAGTCCTCACTTATCATTAAATTATCCTCAATCCAAATTACCAAAATCTCCAAATCAACCTACTTCTTTTATTTCTCCACCACCTCTAAACTATTCAAAAGAACCAAGCATCAACCCAACCATGACACTAAAAACATTACCTAATTCAACCTAATTAGACACACTTAGCCAAACCACATTAGCTAATCCCTAGTTAACTACCAATTATCAACATCATTTTATTTTCACTTTAACTCCTTTAATAAATTTTCTTCATGATTATGCTTCTTTATCTAATATAGTTCTAACCAGATACGATGAATGGGATCCTATAACATAAAATTTTCCTCTAAAATATTAAATTATATTTCTATAACTCATGCGGACTTTTCCTCATCATCATAGTCATCTAATGAAAATATTATTTGAAATTAACAAATCTCAATCTCCACCCATGGGATAATAAGCTACTTTATTCTGGTTTAAAGTTAGTATTATTCAACAATGTGAAGAAAGGCCTATACACATTGAAAAAGCTATAGATACTTATCTTTCACTCAATTTTACTATCACTTCAATGATTCTTGATGATATATTACTATGTTTGGATGATCTTCCAATATTCATCAATGTCCAAATTGGTTATATCCAAGTTAAACATGCTTTTATTGATGAAGGTTTTGGAACTTGTTTTGCCTCTCTTGATTTTATTAAAATAATTAGGTACTCCAAATTCAATATTAAATGTACCCAAGGTATTGTCAATGCTATGATATAAGATAAATTCATTCTCTATGTTTTTTTAGCTTCTTATCATAGTTCCTCCTATCATATTTTACATCAAAGTTATGATCTCTAACTTCCCATTATCATATAATATTTTACTTGACTAACCTTAGACACACTGCATGAGATTTGTAGCTTCATTAGAATGTAAATGTGTCAAATTTCCTTATAATGGAATTATTTATAAAATTTAAGTTAACACAAAACCTTACAATTTTGAATAATTTTAGGAATGAAGTGTTTTTAAAATACACACCCTTAAACCTTTACCTAACATTCCATTTCATGAATCTCAATGATTTAATTATCCTATCAACTCTACTAGAGGTTATATCGGCCATATTGAACTTGTGGGCAATATACCACCTAATCTCTTAGATTCTAAGGATGATAAACCTAATGAAATCAATTTGAAAATTAAAATATCATATTTATCTCCTCACACAATCTCTGAATTACCTCCTTCTTTATGACCTCAATCTCAGTAAAAACTAATTGTTGATATTCCCATTAATCTAAAAAAATACTAAACACTCCCTTCGTCACTCCTATTCAGCTGGATATATCATATATTCTTATAATATCAATTTTCATACCCCTAAATACGATGATGGATATGAATTATATGACCCCTTTTTTGTTGGATCTATTCAAGATAAAAACACATAATTAATTACATATTATTCTTCTTTATAAAATTATTTCCATAGCATTAGTTATATTGATGTATTTAATTTTCATTCTACTACACCTAACAATATTTGTTATTCACTTGATGCTTACAGGTATGATATGGATCTCACACACACTACTTCTTACCTAGTCACTAATGATCCTCTTTAGAGTATGCTTCATGATCTTGCCATGAAAATACCATATCAGTTCACCATATTTTCTAATCTTTCAAGTATGATCCTTCCTGAAATGTTGGCCGCATTACATCAA
>JARHVA010001093.1:0-140000 GCA_037957365.1 Torreya grandis | reverse complement strand
CCTCTAGTCAAATGATTCTATGAAATAACCATAGATATCTATACATACATGAAATAAAACTAATATAGTGTTCACCAAATCTTGTGTCATAATGTGGGATGGTTAAATAAATAAAATAAATCAAGGGATCATGGTAGGTAAATAGGGGCTAAATCATCTAAATTGGAATATGGAAAGAAAATAAGATCTTATATCTACACTAATTTTAAGCATATAGGTAATATAAGTAATGTGGTATGCATTCAACACATATTACTTTATATAATATCTATCTATCAAATGAGATGGAAAGAGTCATGAATACTTACCTTTGGGTGAACCTGTCGAGTTTCAATCTCTCCCTTGGCCAATGTGACTTGTAAGAGGTTGTTATAGATTTATAAAAATCACACTATATAAATAATATCTAAGCTAAAATACTCCTAATTTTCATCCAATAATTCCCACAAAAAAACTATTTTCACTCTAAGGCAAACCCTAAGCAATTGTTCCTTCAAATACATATTAAGCAAAATTATGAACTATATTAATGCAAAAATTAATATTCCTCTCTATTGGATTAAAATGAGGATTGTATTTATAGAAATGGATAAGTCCTAATAATTTTGGAAATTTATCTAATGAGGTTGGCCATCATGACCCAAATTTAAGGAAAAATTTATTGTTAGGCCTCAAATTAGGCTGACCATGGTAACCTAGTTTTGTATCATGTGATTTAACCTTTATAACAACATTAGCCTATGACATCTTAGTAGGAAAATAGGTTGTTTTATTATTTATGGGATATTTTTAAGGATAATTACTTTTGGAAGTGGATAAATAGGGTTTGTTTTCTTGGGGAGATGGATAATTAAGATTTGTAATGGGTTTAGGTAATGATAGAGTAGACCAATAATATTACAAAGAGCTAGTGGACTACCCACCCATTTATTAATGCACCATTCAAGGAATGCACTCTAAGAGATATTAAATTAGTAGTTCTTTAAAAATATAAATTGTTAGAAAATAATAAACATTAAAAATATTGTGTATACATATTCCCCACTCGAAGCTCATCATGTGTCATGTAAGTGTAACAAAGAGTGGTGCTTTGAGAAAGAACATAGCAACACACAACATTGAGATAAATAATTCTAGTATAAAGTGAGAAATAAATGAAATTAAATAATTTTTAAATATGTATCTTCACTTAACCTATTACTATTAAATAGGATCTATGTTAGAAGCAAATGGAAGAGGCATCCAATGTGCAAAACAAGAGGGGGACCTAAAAAATAAGATAATTTTTTTTATAGAAATGTATGGTTGTTATAAAAAAATATCTACGTTATGAATATTATATAATTTATTTCAATTTTTTTAAAAAGTTTACATAAAAAATGTTATGAGAAAAATACAATTATTTTGGGAAATAATTTTAAGGTTAAAAGTTAGGGTAATTATCTATTCATTTATAAATTTTCTAATTTTAGAAACTAGAACTTTGAGTGACTAGAATTAGAAATGATGAAGATGATGGCCTAGATGTGAGGATGAGAATAAGTAAGAGGAAAAATCATATTTTATATGGATATAGTCTAGGTATAGGTTTGATTGAATAATTTTTTTAGCATTTTGGAATTATAATGAACTAGGTTTGGAAAATTAGGTGTTGGGTCAAATCTATGAATAGAATTTTCCACAAAAAAATTAATATTAGATTAAAAATTATGAGGAATAGTGGGTAGGAGTTAAAGATTAAAAAATTAGGTTTAGGGAATTAATGATGAACTAGTTGAAAATTGTTGCTCAATTTGAATGGGTTTAACTTGGATAATTTAGTTGATTTGGGTAGGTTTGAGTAGGTGGTTGATTCCATAGTAGTTGGCCAGCCTAGTTGAAGATTATTGTGGCTAACAAATTTTAAGGTAGATGATATAGTTAAACATTCAAAGGTGGCCAATGGAATAGTCACACTTGTAATCCTAGATATATAGTGTGAATTTAGTTGATTTGGGTAGGTTTGAGTGGGTGGTTGATTCCATAGTAGTTAGCCAACCTAGTTGAAGATTATAGTGGCTAACAAAGTTTAAGGTGGATGGAATAGTTAAAAATTCATAGGTGGATTATATCTCTATGTGTGTGTTATTTTTTGACTCATGGAAGTTATAGATGTATTTATTTTTTGTCTAGCACATGTGTTTAATATTTATATATGTGTTTAATCCTAAAATGTTCATTTAAGGTGATATTATAATTAACCCTATATTTATATTAAATGGTAAATTGAAATTAAATATCACAAGGGTGATAATTAGATTCTTAATACGCTAATTAGATTCTAAACAAAGATATAAGCATACACTAAATTTATTATGCAAAGATAGTTTAAATATGGAAAGTACAACTATGATAGACATATAAATGACAAATAAGTGATGTAATTATCTTATTATAATGATAATATAGTTATAGGTCTAGAATTGGTAGAAAGTAGGTTGGAATGATATTTTGGAATAATAATCAAATTTTGCTTTAACACTTCTAGCACTCTAGACACTAACATCAGCCTAGGATAGTTACGTCAATGTTACTATCTAGTTTGACATAAGTGTCATATATAGAATAAATAATGGAACAAGATGTGACCACATATATTCTTTTGGGTTTTGATATTCCTTCACTATGGTGCATTCAAATCTAGGTCATGGATTGCCACTCCTTATGATATAGAAAAACCCTAGTTCTCCATCTTCATAGTGACCTTGAGGAAAAATGGGTTAGTGAGAATATAGTGTTGAGATGACCCCAATTAAACCAATATTAGAGGACACTGATTACATAGCTAATATTCTATAATAGATCCTTAGATTCATGTAGTTTGCTCTTATGTGTTGGCTTACGTGTGAATCATAAAATATGTGTAAAGTAAATATAACAGTGACCTAGCTTGTAACTTGGAAAATAAAGATATTGGGATAATTATTTAGTAATCTAGACCTATAGATATGTATTCCCTATGACTAGTATGTAAATAGAAATAAATAGGGAAGATTTGTCTAATTGAATGATCTTTGGTAAGAATATTTAGTATTATTCCCATATTGTTCGGTGAGGAATGAATGAGGGTTGATCTTATATTTATATCAATACCTTTAGAGTAATAAATAACATTAAATAACTTAGTAAAAATATTAGGATACATTTTATTTATATATTAGATGAGTTTAGGTCACTAGACACTTATGTCAGGACAAGACAGTAGCATGATGCTATTATTTATCTTAGACATTAGTGTTTAAGGAGTAAGAAAGTAGATATAGGTTATAAACTTGAAAATATGGAAGATAAGTACATTTTAATCTTTCTTGGAAAGGTATAAGATCTAGATCATCAAGATGATACTCATTAGACTATGAGAAATAGGCTAAGGGGCAAAAAGATAGAGTGCATGTGAGACTTGCAAAAATGGGAAAGGTAAATAACTAAGAGGAAAAACTAAGGTCTAATTTTTCCAAGTGTAAAAGATTGAGGTTCTATATAATCATAAAATATCATCTACATTTTCCCTCAATTTAATTTGGTAATGAAATTTCTAGTTTAAATGAAAGGTAATGCATAATTGGGTGTGTATGCACACCTTAGATTTGCATGTACCCAGCTTGAGTGACTCTATGGTGATTGACCTACAACTAAGATCATGTTACAATATAAAATCAATTCATATAATATAGGATTTAAAGTACTTGAAATAGATTAAAATTTAAAGAGCAAGGTTTAGGAATACACTTGTGTATTGATGTAATTGCCTTCCTTGATAGTAAGTTATTTTGAAAAAGATGTATCATTATAAGGCTCTAAAACTGAGATTAGGAAAAATATAGATAAATATTTAAATTGCATATATCTAAGGATATATATATGTATATATATATAGGGAGAGATTAGAAGTCACATCCCTCCAAATTTAGAGAAAAAGTGAGTTATCGCCTGAAAATTGAGATTAGCTCAACCATGAAACCCAATGATACTTATAACTTAATGAGTTTGGATGATTAAATATATCCTAAAAAATTGTAAATATTGAGTGATTTTATCACCTCAACCATACCAAAAATTTAACCAACTACATCAATAACTTAGCTCAATAAAGTTCATAAAATTCTATGAGGTATCGGTACAAAAAAGTTTGTGATATGGTAATAATTCATAAAAGAGTTTTATAATCTGCAACTAATTTTAATTTTGTAATATTAGGCATATTTTTCAAAACATATGCACCTTAGATATGTCCCATGATAAAAATGTGTATAAGAATACTACCAATGTATATAATTCTACCAAAACTATGAATATGAAACATATAACTGTGTGATTTGGCCAATTTGGATAATTGCATAAGTGGGGAGAACATGCTTCCAAAGCATGACCCCACTACCTATGGAGAAATATGAAAATTAATATAATTCCTAATGTGGAAGACATGTTTCCAAAACATGCCCCCACTATAAACTATATATTATTACTACTGAATAGGTGTGGAGAACATGCTTCCAAAGCATTCCCCCACTAAGTCTAAGAATTAAGAATGTGTGGAAGCCATGTCCATATGACATGACCCCACTTTATCTAAAAATTTATATAAGTAACATATATTAAATAAGTGTAGATAACATGCTTCCAAACCATGTTTCCACTGAATTTGGAAATTGATATAAGTACCATATACTGAATGACTATGAGAACATACTTCTAAAACATTCCCCTACTAAATTAAGAAACTGATATAAGTACCATATACTAAATTAGTGTAGAGAACATGCTTCTAAAGCATGCCCCCATTAAATATTAAAAATATGACAAGTTTGGATAAAATGTCTCTATGGCATGAACCCACTAATATGTGCCCCATTTGAGGTGAGGGAAAGATAGTAAAAGGTAGTTACCTCACCTTAAAAGGATAATACAACTGTATAATTTATGAATAGAACTATGTGACATATAGAAGGGATATAGTTAGGTAAATGTATCATTGAAGAACATGGAACTAATGTGATCACATGTAGGCCTAATATTCATGATAAATATCATTGAAACATCTAGATAGTAATAATACAAACTAAACAAACAATTCAAGAATACACATAAGAACACTCAAAATTAATTTAAAAGGCAATGGTCTAAGGAGATCGTAAATAAGGTGCATGTTAAAATGCCATACAATCAAAGGGACATGACTTAGTAAAATGTTTATAAAATAAATAATGACATATTTAAATATCTATAAAATAAACCATGACATATTCAAATGTCAAATAAAGCATTTATATAGGCACAAGGGCGACAAACAAAGAAACATATTCTAATTCTTGAAAAAAAAATTAAAGCATAAGCAATCATAATAAAAATGTCATAATAGACCACGGATCAAAAGTATTAGTAAAAAAAGTCAAGTGTATATCATATCAAGTACCTTGTGTAAGATATAATCATGGATAAAGGAATATGTAAGTACATATGTAAACTCAAACATGATAATGTAGAGTGATCATCTAATCATATGACTTGTGTGTATCAAGATCAAAGAAGTGGATACCCACGATTTCCATATGACATGAGTAGAGGGAAAGCCAAACATATAAAATAGGAAAGTATCATGTATATGTGTATGATTGTATCTCAATCAAGTAGAAGTGTGACACATGTGTGTATGTAGGAGTAGCTAAATATTCCATCCATAAACCTAAAACTTACATAGATGCCAAAGAGCCAATATAAATGTATTTGCTGAAAATGTTTCTTGAGTTTTGAATGTTCTTTTTTTATTTTTTTGGTATTTTTGGAGTTTTGACATAAGTTTAATCAAGTAGGTCCTCATTTTTGAAAGGTGTAGGCCCACGTGTAAATTTTTTTAATATTTTTTTATATTTAGTTAGTGCCAATACTTCAATATTTCTATGTAATGGTTTACTTAAATCCAATCATGTATGTAAATAATCATGTCCATCATGTCTTATGTAAATATTTATACCCATATGATGAAAGTTTACACATATTTATAGTATCTAGCTTTGCATACCACCCAGCTAGCTAAATTTGTCCAAACTTTAGTTTTAAAAGTGGTTCTTGTGTTGATATCCATATAGTGGGAGATTAGACACATTGGACACAAGCAATGGGTAATTAAATGTGTCCTTGATATTCAAGACCCAAGGGAGAATATATTAGTTAATTTGTAGTATGTCCTAACCATGCAATAAAATAAATTCCATAAGTTATATCCCTAATATTTAGATCACACCTGATATGGTGAAAATATATCCCATCAATATTAGCAAAAATAGTTAAATCTTCATGCTCTTTATCATTTTGAGGTGTATTTTTTTTCTAAAAGATAAGAAAAATGTTTCATTTTACCTATTTTGGACACATAGCATATGCATCCTTTACTATTATATTTATGGATTATATTTTCCAATGCCACACATTTATTAGTAGTATGGATAATGATCTAATGGTACTTATAATATGGTACTCCCTTTGTAGGTAGTAGTCTACTACCTGATATATGTCTGATAGAAGGTAAATAAATCATTCTATGTTCAAGTAAGAAATATAAGATAGTATCAGTGTTATCCTATTCTATTTTGATCTATATTATTTGTGGTAAATCCTTTTGATAATAATCCACTTTATTCACATGATTTACTGGCATTGGACTTTCTAAGGTTGACTCAGTGTTTTTAACCAAGAGAGATGTATAAAATAATAAACATTTATATGATTATCTATTAGTTTTATATTTCCATTCTCTAGATTTATCTCTATATTTTTTACAAGTGGGTTTAGTTTATATGTATTATGACTTGTAGGTTTGAATAGGTTATGTGACAGGTGTTATAGTGGGTCAAATTTTAAATTTCACATTTTTTCATATCATAAGCTATATCATCATCACTACCATAGTAATTGGAGATGTGGAAATCATTTTCCTTAAAATTGACCAATAAAGGAAGTTCAAATGATTTAGGTTATTTTGTTTGTAATGGAAATTTTGGTAATGGTTGTTGCTCTTTATGTGGATCTATATGTACTTTAGGATGTTATACCTATTTTGTATTTTGAGATAAAGGAGTCATTGTACTTGAATCACCTATTTCATACATGTGAGTATGCTCAATAGGGATGGATTATTGAGGTGGTAATACTATAGTAATGTCCTTAATTTCTATATGTATCATTTTTGAAGGCATTATCATCGATGAGCATGGATAATAAGGTCCCATCATACATGAATTTTACACATCGATGAAATTTAGATGGGACAAATTACATTGAATATATCCATGGTCTACCCAAAATTAAATTATAATGTAATGATTGATACATCACCAAAAAAGTAATTGAAATTGTTTTTGGTCCTAAGGTCATATCCAATGTACTTTGATTAACTAGAGGGCTATGTGAAATATGAAATCATTTGATGTGAAAAACAATGTTTTGAATAAGGCTTGTGTTGATACCCATGTTGGCTAAGAATTATAGGCTACAAATGTTTAGTATTGATCCATTATAAATGAGCACTCTTTTTATACCCTTAATTTGTATTGTTACTTGTATGTATAAAGGAAAATTTTGGTGAATAACATCTTTGGATGGTAAATATATTAAACCAAAAGTGATGATCTTGTTATTATTTTTAGGATATTTCATAATATCCACAAAATAAGTAGACTTAATATCACTTAGAACTTATGTTTCATGTAATGCTTAATATAAGATATACTTATAAATAGTAGATTGATTTAAGAGCTCAAGTATTGAAATATTAGCATGTGTATTGTTAAATTAGTCAAAAATGTCATATACCTTAAATTTTATTACAAAATAAGGTTTAGGTGACACTTATTATATATTAATAGGAGGTAGGATGGGTTGAGTAACCTTACCTCTTCAAGTAGTAACAACTTGGATCATGGAATCTAGTATAAGCCATGGGAAAATAATGGGTTCAAGATGGTAACTATAATTCAAATAAGATATAGGTAATATAAATGGTCTAGATAATGCATGTTGGCATCTAAATATTATCTCTATAACATTGAAAAATGAATTTTGAAGAGAGATTAATTATTGTGTTCTATTTAAACCCCTCTCATTATTAGCATGGGTTTATTTATAATATTTAACAAGGAAATAAATGTATCAAACTATAAAACCTATGACATATTGGAATCTAAAATGGGTAATATATGCATCCATGTTGCACATATTTTATGACTTATGGACCAACAAGATAAAATAAGAAAAAAACACTAAGTGACTAGGGTCTGACGTTCAAAGATCACATTCACCAAATGTTTAACCATAAAATATTGATCTAAGGTGATCTTATTGATAACCCTAGATTTTTATTAAAAGAGTATATAAAATGGAAATGGCACAAGGGTGATAATTAGATCTATAGTATGCCAATTAGATGTTAAACTCAAATATAAGCATACACTAAATTTATTATGCTAAGATAGTCTAAATATGGAAAGTGAAACAATGTTATATATAAATGACAAATAAGTGATGTACTTAGCTTATTATGATGATATTGTAGTTATATATCTATAATAGGTAGAAAATAAGATAAAAGGAGATTATGTAACAATTGTTAGATTTTGTCTTTGACACTTCTATTACTTTAGACACTAACATCATCTTGGGACGGTTGTATTAATACTACTATCTATGTTTGTTATAAGTGACTTGTATGGAATACCTACTTGAATAAGATGTGACCACCTATATTCTTATAGGTTTTTCTTCAACTTCACTCTGATGCATTCAAATCTAGGTCATGGATTGTTTCTCCCTATGAAATGGCAAAGCCCTTGTTCTCTATCTTCATAGTGACCTTTGGAAAAATGGATTAGTGGGCACATGGTGTTGATTTAAACCCAAAGACCCCACTATTAGAGGGCACTACATACATAACCAATAATCTAGAATAGGTCCTCAGACTCATGTAGTTCTCCCATACATGATGGATTGTGTGTGAATTATGTAAAATATGCAAATCAAGTACAATAGTGACCTAGCTTATAACTTAGAAATTTAGGCTCTTGGGCTATTCCATTAGCACTTTAGACCTGTATATGTAGAGTCCTTATGACTGTTATGGAAATAAAAATAAACAAGGAAGATTTTTTCAATTGAATTCACTTTGGTAATAATACTTAGTATTATTCCTATGCTACTAGGTGATGAATGAACCAGGGTTAATCATATATTTATATCAATCCATTTAGACTAATAACTTTTATTAAAGTACATAAAGAAACCATTAGGATACATTTCATTTGAAAATTAGATGACTTTAGGGCACTAGATGCTTATGTCAGGACATGATAGTAGTGTTAATGCTACTGTCTGTCCCAGACATTAGTGTCAAGGGAGAAGGAAAGTAGGTACAAGTTATGAACTTGTAGATATGGAAGATAAATATATTTTAAGCATTCTAGGAAAGATATAAGACATAGGTCATGAACATAAGGCTGGTAAAACTAAGAGACATAGGTCAAGAGGCATAAAAATAGAGTAGATGTGAGACTCGCATAAGTGAGAAAGGTAAAAAACTGAGAGGAACAACTAAAGTCTGAGTTTTCCAAGTGCATAAGATTGAGGTTCCATATAATCATAAAATATCATCTAAAATATGTTATAGGAAAAATAATGACATATGTGTTATTATTTTCTAGAAAATGTGAATAAATGCATGGTAAAAAAATGATATTTAAAAATTAAAATTAAAATTAGAATTATGAATAATTGAAAAATGGGAAACCAAAATGTAAAAGATAACACATCAAACATGAAGAAATTGTAAATGAAAATTATAAGATCACTAAGACATGAAATAACTTGAATAAATAAAATATCAATGTAAGGTAAAATAAAGATGTGAAAAATAAGAAATATCAATGTAATAAAATATACGAAGATAAAGATATGTGAATAAGCTAGATATACATGTAAATAAGTACATATAAACAAATATATGTAAATAAATGATATATGAATAAGGTTAAATAAAAATTAGGAATAAATGTGAAAAATAAAATAAAGGTTTATGTTAGTCAATAATTTGAAATAGTAAAATTATTTTATGACAAAACATGTCAAATGGATTCTATAGGAGAAAATGATATTTTGTGAGGAAGGCCTAGTCCTATACAAAGTCTTACACTGCACCTCACAAAAATATAACTAATTAGGTATAAAAATGGAAATTGATTAAAAGAGATAAAGGAATTTTTTGATGGTAAATAACTAGAGAGGTATGATTAGCTATGAAGTATTATTCATTAAGAGGAATATCAAGAATGATGTTTATGAAGAAAAAGAGTGGAAATAAATACATAGGTGGTGTAACAATAATTATAGGCATGAGACATACTAAACAAATTTTAAAGTGGTAGGATTGTTTTTGGACATCAAAGACTTAAGATGCTCTTACTAGTAGACATAAAGTTGTTGGCTAGTGAGTGAACTACCTAGATCATCTCATAAATGTTACATATAGAAAAATTAAAATGGGCATACATTCCAATAAAATATTCCTCATTCCTCAAGACCCCATATATAGTTTTAGGTCTAATACTAAAATTAGGTACTTTCATGAGAAAGTAGGTGACACTAAATTTAATAATGTGACCTCATATCCAAGTCTATAAGCCTACCACACCCCAATCGACCTCAACTCTATCATGAGGCCAATTATGGAATTTGAGATTAAATTATATTTTTAAACCTAAAGTATAAAGTAAGGAATTAGGTTTAAATGGGATAGATATAGCCTAAAGCACAAGGATAATAAACTATTTCTATAACAAGCCAACTAATTTATAGACTTAGATAAATAATATTTTGAGTTTATATACTGAGATATGCTAAAAATATAAAGTAAAGATATGCTAGATATTGTAATTATAATGAAAATAAGATACTTATATGGATTACTATGCAAATTCAAGTCTGATATAGAATATGCTAGATAAAGTAGATTTATATTCTAGATTAGTTATCCGATTCTATAAATAATACCTTTGTGGCCTTTGATACTTACGTCAACATCAAATTATTGTATTGATGTTTTTGTCTAACATGGATGTATTTTATAGTACATAATACATGATTGATCTAGATGCAAACACTTGGGATATTTAGGTTATGTGTCACCTTTCTCTAGTTTTCTCAAATCTAGATCATGGGTTGTCACTCCTTGTTAAATAGAAAAACCTAGTTCTTCATCTTCATAATAGCTATGGGGAAAATGGGTTAATGGGAAATAGTTTTGAGCTAACCCTAAAGATGCATTTTTTAATGGGTGATGCCTAAATATCCACTACTCTAAATAGGTCTTAAGACTCATGTATTTATCCCCTATATATGGACTTTTATGTGCATAAGGATGTAATGTGTGATAAGTAAGTACATAGATTGACCTAGATTGTAACTTATAAAATATGGATTATGGGAGGATCCTTCAGTACTTCAAACTTTTAGATGTGTTATCCCTATGAATAATATGAAAATAGGATAAAATAGGGAATATTTGGTCACTTTAATGCATGATTGAATGCTTATGTTATTTTACCTTGAGGGTTGTTAGGTCCATGGTAGGTGACTAATGAATGAGGATTGATCATGTATTTATACCAATAATTTTGGATAATATATCACATTAAATAACTTAGGTTGACTATAAGGATATGTTTTATTTACAACTTGGATGAATATAGGGCACTGGATACTTACATTTAGGTGGAACACTTGCATCAATGTAAGTGTTTGATTGGGAAGTTGAAAAATAGGCACAAGTCCAAAACTTGTAGAAATAAAAGATAAGAATGTTATAATATTATGATCATGATAAAAGGTATGAGTCATCAAAATAACATTTTTTTACTAAGAGATAAGTAATTTGGCACATAGAGATGGTGTGTTAGATCCTTTCATCAATGAGAAGGTATATAAATTAAAGGTACATCTATGATATGTATTTTCCAAGTGTACAAGACCAAGGTGCTATATAATTTATAAATTTTATCTACATTTCCCCTTTTTAATATAATAATGAAATTGATAGTTTAAATGAAAAGAAAGGCATACCTAGGTGTGTATAACACATCTTAATTTTACATGAGTCCAAATTGAGTGCTTTGATGGTGAATAGATTAAAACCAAGAGAATGTTATAGTATATAATAAATGCATATAATCTGAAATTGAAAGCATTGAAATGATTAAAATTAAAAGAGAGAAAGGTTTAAGAGTATACCTATGTATCAATGTAATTGCCTTGCCTTTATCAATTTGATTTTAAAAGATGTATCATTATGAATAATTAAAGTTTAGATTACGACAAAAGTAAAATTTTAAAAATGCATGAATATATAGCTATTGGAGGACACATGCCCCCAATTTTGGTGAAAAGGTGAGTTACCACCCGACAGTTAATATTAGCTCAACCATGTAACCCAATCATACGTATAACTTAGTGAGCGTGAGTAACCAAGTTAACTCAAACTATAAATCTAGTGAGTTTGGATGATGTAATAAATACCAAACCTATAAAATTATAAATATTGGGGGATTTAGTCACCTTAACCATACCAAAAGTGAACCAACTAATGCAATAGATTAGCTCAATGTAGTCTATAATAGTCCAACTTGGTAAGCTAAATTCTATAGAAGTGTTTGAAATCTAAAAGTTGATTTGATTTTACAATTTAGGTTCCCTTTTTCATAACATATACACCTTATGTATTTCTCATAATAAAAATTTAGTATAAAAATGGTACCAATGTATATAATTCTACCATAACTATGTATCTAAATCATATACCTATAAATTTTGGCCAATTTGAAAACTATGTAAGTGTGGAAAAAATGTTTCCATAATATGCCCCCAACTATAATCCAAAACTAAAAACTAGGTGATTATGGAGACCATGGCTCCAAAACATTCCTCCAATATATATATGAAACTAAAAACTAGTATGAGTGTGGATGACATGTCTCTAAAACATGCTTATGACTGAATCTATGAACTAAAAAAAATGTGGAAGTTATGTCTTTATGATATTTTTTGACTAATATTACACTTTTTGAGGTGAGCAGAAGTACCAATTAGTAGTTCCCTTAGCTAAAAAGGATAATATAACCATGTAAACTATAAATGTATCATTTATCATATAGGAAAAACATGTCTAAGTAGATATATCATCAAAGTGTATAAAATATAATCACATCAAGTCCTAAGATAGATGATATAGATCATGGTAATGTATAGATAGTTACAATACAAGATCAAAAATAAATAAATCACCCACATAATATCACTCAAAATCAAATAAAAAATAATGGTACAAAGAGACCTAAAATAAGGGGCATGTTCAAATACCACAAAATTTAAGGGACATGACTTAGTCAAATGTGTAGAAAAGCAAGCATGACATATTCAAATGTCTGTAAAACAAGCAATGAAATATTTAAATGTCAAAGAGAAAAAACAAGGCAAAATGGACAAAAATAATGGATGATATTTAAATGATACAAAATCAAGACAAGACACTCAAGGAAGTGCATAAAGTAAAAACATAGAACATAAACATATCATACTAGTCCCTAAGTATATGTGTTAATAAAAAAATTTAAGTACATATCATATTGAATACACTAAGAAAAATATAATAATGGATAAAGACATGTGTAAGTATATAAACTCAATATGATAATAGAAAATGATCATAGAATAATATAACTTAGATGTATCATGATCAAATAATTGGATGCCCCTAATGTACACATGACATGAGGAGAGAGAAGGCCCAACATTTGAAAGTGCATAGATAATGTATTTGTGTATTCCTATATAATACTCAAAATATGAATGAAACACATGTGTATATATAAATATAGGATATGATATCCACTAACATGGAACTAACATAGATGCCAAGGATTTAATATGAACATGTAAATGCTAAAAATATTTTTAGATTTTAGATTTTTTTTGTGTGGTATATCTAACATATTTGAAAATAAAATACTATCCTATGATTTCATGTTGAGGATGAGGATATATGATGAGTGGTAAATTAATAGCCTATATTGAACCATATGTGTTATATGTGCATAGTAGAATAAGAAAGTGTATCATGTTCTTGTATCAAGGGGATGCAATGATCAATATACTATGTCTCTTGCTCTCTAGTGATGCTAGATCTAATAAAAATGTTATTCCAAGATGCCTTTGGTTTCTATTTTTAAATATGTTATATGTCCTTTGCCTTTACTAATATTTCATTACTTGTATTTGTTTGTCTAGTATCCTAAGATATACTTCATTTTTTGTAAAAGGATGTAAGCTTGCCTTGATGATCAAATGATATATAACTATTATTTCTATCAACTATTTATCTTATTGAGTGTAACCATGAGTTTAAAAGCATGATATTGTAATAATTTGGATTATAAATAAATTGAAAAGTAACAAAAAATTATTTTTAAGAAGATGAAACTCTTAACTGAATTGACCCCATACTTGTTGGAATTTCATTAGTTCCATCCATGTGTTGAAACTTATTTTTAAGAGATCTAAGAAATGACATAGAAGAAAAATTTGTATCTTGATAGTTCATAACCTTGATATTTATAAATTTATTGCCCTCTACATGAGAAATGATAGTAAAGGGGTATTGATACAAGGAAAGGCTTGTGATTTACCTCTTTTTAACTAGATTTTGAACTATGGCTTTTTCATATTGATCTTTTTGCAACATTGCTTGCTCTAGCTTTGCCTTTTGAGTATTTTATTTATCTAGGTTTTGCATTTACATTTTTTTGTGTTCAAAATTATCCTTTGTTACCCACATTTTTTGTTTTATCACTTGTGATTTAGGATATGTGCTCATAATGTGAGTGCTTTTAATGGTTGATATATCAATGATATGATAACCACTACATTTGTGACTTTTTGTTTTTCTCTTTAATGCAAAGAAACAATTTGTATGATACTCATGAATTATATGATATGAAAAATGGTATTTTAATTTCCTTGTAAAATGTGGATGAGGTAATTTTTTCACTCTCTCTCTCAAATCATTTCTCTTAGGATCTCACTTGGACTATTAATACCCTTTTCGTCACTTTTTGGATCAACCATTTTAAATGTTTTTTTTTGTAAATTTATATTTGGATATGAAACATTATTTAGTGCAACATTTGTATATGAGGATAAAAACACATGATTAAAACTACCATGTGTTGGATTCTATACGTATGTAATCTAATTTTCCAAAAATGTGATATTTGAACTAAATTTCATTTGCCACACTTATATTGACTTACTCATAAGGGTTATTTGATATTTTAATACTTCACAAAAACAAACAATAGATACCTTAGATTGAATATTCATATATAAACCATTTACCTTACCCCTTTAAGGAGTGATAGGATGGACCTATTTATATGGGATGGTATATGTCACCCTCCTTAGGGTTAGGAGGAAGATGCTTAATATTATTGCAATAAGAGTTATAGAGGGCTTAAATTATGATTTTATTTGAAACCCTCTAATTATATTGACAATTTGGTTACTCCTTTTAATTGATTCCATCATACATGGAACATAACAAGTAACAAATACCATGATTTATAATAAAATGAAGTATCTACAAGATATATCCATATGTAACATGTTTGAATAAAAGGGGAAACCCTGAATTTTAAATTTGGAACACTTTGAAATAAGAATTTAGAAAATAGTAAATTAGGAAATCCTAGTCAACTAGGGTTTTGATACCAAAGGTCAGGGTCACCACAATGTACCAAATGGAGAGAAAACAATATAAAGTGATCAGATGATTTTTTTGAGAATCTAAAAAAAAAATTAGGAAAAGTAGGAAATGAGACAAACCCAAAAAAATAAGGGAAAAAGTACAATGTATGGCCTATAGGTCTAAATTAACTAAAAATAGTAAAATATAAGATTCATACAATTATATAATATTTTGGTAGAAAAATAGGGATTTTATATATATCAACATAATTATGAAAAACATCTGAGTAATTAAAAAATTGATCTATTATGAATAAAAAATAGGCCAAAAATGTGGGATTCTTTATAAGCAAAACCCTAGAGTATTCCTAGTAAAGAATAAGTAATTGCAATAAAACTTGAATCAATTTTAGATATTTTAGAGATTTGTTTGAATGAAATATTATTTTTTATGAAACCTAGAAATTAGTTTAAAAATAATTACACCATTCACCTTATAGTTAATGCTTACTAAAATAGTAAATTATAAAAATTGAAAAATCTAAACTGAATTTTGGAGGACAAAAAGTGGTTTCTGAGTATACAAACTTGAATATAAAATACCTTTGAGAAATTTTAAAATTGATCTATTTGGAAGCTGAAATATTCAAATAAAGTATGAAAAAATTGTAATCATATGCATACAAACCCATGTAAATAAAGGAGGGTAAAACCCTAGGGAATTTTTTTAGATCTAAAAATCAATCTCAACAAGATGAAAACCTAGGAGGTTGGAAACCTTAGATCAAGATATGTTTGTGAAATAATACTCAAAGTCAAGGTTCACCAAATTTTTAACTCTATAATCTAGATTAAAGAATCTAGGGTTAAAGGAGATAGAGATAGCTGAGAGTGCAAGGGTTATAAACTATATCTATAACAAGTCAATTAATTTTCAAATTCAAATAAACAATATTCTAAGTTTATATACTAAGATATGCTAAAAATAGAAATTAAAACTATGATACATATTCTGAGATAATGAAAAAAGATACATATGTGGATTATTATTAGCATTCAAATCTAATATGGAACATGCTATAAATAAACTATAACTATATTCTAGATTAGTTGTTTGATTTTGTAAAGTATACCTCTATGGCCTCAGACACTTGCATCAACCTCAAATTATTACATTGATTATTATATCTAGCTTAGACACATGTGTCTAGTATATAATATCCATCAGATTTAGATGTGACCACCTAGGATATTATGGGTTATTTATCACCTTCACTTTAGTGTGATAAAATATGGATCATGGGATGTTTTTCCTTTTCAATGAATAAAAACCCAGTTCTTCATCTTCATAGTGGTTATGGTAAAAATGATTTAGTTGGCTCATGGTTTAGAGCTAAACCTAAATACCCCTTTGTTAGTGGGTGTTACATACATTGACACTACTCCAAAGATGGACTCATAATCATGTAGTTTTCACTTACGTGTGGGATTGTTTGTGCATAAGGATGCAATGAATGATAGGAAAGTACATAGAGTGACCCAAATTGTAATTTGGAAAATATGGATCATGGGATGCTTATTTAGTAATTCAGACTTGTATATGTTTTGTCCTTATGATTAATATATAAATAAGGTAAAATAGGTAAGATTTGATCACTTGAATCCTTGATTGAATGATTTTGGTATTTTACCTTGTGAGTTTATAGGTCTATACTAGGTGAAGAATGAATGAAGATTGATCATGTTTTTATACAAATATTTTTGGATAATATATCACATTAAATAAATTAGGTTGCCCATAGGGATATGTTTCATTTTCAAATTATATGAATTTAAGGCACTTGAAACTTGAATTAGAATAGAACACTTGTGTTGATGAATGTGTCTAATAGGGACACAAGTGTCTGGGTAATTGGAAAATAGGTACATGCCCAAAACTTATATAAATGGAATATAAGTAGGTTTATAACATTAAAATAATTATATAAGGTATAAGTAATTATAATAACATTGGTTGGACTAAGAGATAAGAAATTTGGCACAAAGAGATAATGTATACAAGCCTTTTGATATTGGGAAGGTCTTAAAACTGAAGGTATATCCATGATATTTTTTTTTATAATTGTACAAGAGTGAGGTGATATATAATTTAGAAATGGTGTCTAGACTATAATAAGAGATGTTCCCAATAAAAATCATGTTTTTTGGTATGATTTTGAAATTTGAGTATATTTTTGCCTCTTGATCATTGAATTTTGTTTTAATGATTTGGATTTTGAGTTTTATGTATTTTTTATTCCTCCTTTGTGTGGATTTAGAATAACCAAACATTAGTGATGTAGGTTAAAAACATAAGGAATTTTATACCTTGGCTAGAAGAGAGATGTACTTAAAACTATGTTAGCTTTAAAAATGCTTGGACTTTCCCACAAGTATGTAATATCAATACTAACCATATGTATGCATAAAATTATGGAAATATATGGGAGAGATGGGGATCATGATATATATATGTATATATATATATATATATATATATATATATATATATATATATATATATAAAATGGTATACTTATGAGTATGCTTTATAGCTAATTATAAAAAAATTAAGATAGTGTAGGGTGTGGTATAGGCTCCATGTTACATAAATAATACCATTATTCAACAAGTGATATAAGAAAATCATCCATGTAAGGAAAAATTCATCTCAAAAGAGGGGGAATATAAAATTCTATAATGAAATTTAATTAAATATTCATAATTAAATATGGAAAGATTTGTAAATTAAGAATCATGGATGTAAAAGTATCAATGTAAAGATAGAGGAGAGAAACAAGATAACAAAATATAAACAATGGATCACAAATGCTATAATGAAGTATCAATATAAAAAAGCACTCAGGTATAAGTATGATGTTAATATGCCATGGCAAAACATTGTATTCATAAATACTAATAGATTTCATGAGACACATCATCAATAACATTTGATAAATCATGTTGTAACTAGAACTAGCTTTAACGTAGTCTCATTTATCTTTAATGATAGATGTGTGAGGACTTCCTATTACACTATCTCAATGGATAATGAACGTATGATATAATAAAAAGGATATGTATGCGAAATCTCTTATGAAGGGTAATTAATGTGAAGAATTGGTGCTACAATATGATTGAAAGCATCTAGTCTCTAGGATGATGAAAGGGGTGGGGAAGGATTAGCCTTTACACATGAATTAGCCTTTGTATATTGTTAATATGGTGATGGTGTAAACCATGAAAAATGATGGAAGTGTTACTGTATGACTTTAAACCTATCTGTATGATGTGTATTACACTTATGCCAAAGGTAATATACCTCCCAATGTTTAAGAATGTACTTAGGAAGAATCTTAGGAGGAGGTAAAGTCTTATTAGTAGAATGTGTCTTCTCTAGATAAATCACATCAATGTAATACTAAAACTATCAACAATGTGTAGATTTATGTGTTTTTATACCATTAAAACAAGTACATATAAGATTATTTGAGTGTGGACGTCTACTATCCATGATAGATGTAGTACCTAATGCTTGAAGTTGTGTTAAGAACCTTTAATGTGCATGACAGTCCTTGGAATAATGACCAATAACCTTATGAAACTAATAATATGGCTCATCTACCCATCATGTAGGTAGAGGATTAAGTTTATTAAAAGGTAATATGCCATCACCATTACTAGGAAAACTTTATGTAGCATTTATACTAAACTTAACAAGTATGATAGATGATCTCAATGATGGTATGCATAATGTGGCTAAAATCTCAAGAGGGAGAAAGATAAAAAGAGAAAGAAACCTAGTTAATTGATATGATTTCATCATACCATGATGAAGAAACATACTTTGGATAGGCATGATAGTTACTAGGTGATAAGTAGTGTGTGCATGCTCCATATCTGACCTATGAACATCAAGAGAAAGAAGAGATAGTGTTAGGTGCAATGGAATGAGAAATAACTACATCAATAGAAATAATAATATGAAAAGAGTTTTGTAAGGAAGAATGATATCTAATTATTTATACAAGTTTAGCTTTAGTAAAAGAAACTAAAGAAGGATTATCTAAGGGATATCCATCATCATCATGAGGAGTATGAAGATAATTAATGTAAACATCAATGAGTTTATCAGTAAAAGAAACATGAAGAATGGATTTTTTAGTCTTTGTTAGGATAGTGATAATCTCATCAATTATTTTTTGTCTTGATTGAGGTCATAAAGGAGGTAATTGAGTAATTATGTGTGAATGGAGATAGAAATTTTGATTTTCAAACTAATATTATCTAGTTTGTCATCATCATAATATAATAGGGTAGGTGACACATTTACCACAACTTTTAGGTGGAAATTATAACCTATAGTAGGTTGATGGGATAATAAAATTATTAAAATTCACAAAAGGGAATGATAGGTAAAGGTTTAGGGGTGGGAGGTTTAAAAACACCATGTTTTTGGAATTGTTTGGTTTGTGTATCCTTAAATCTTATATATAACACCATTATGAGGAAATTTTAAACATTGGGATGATGATGAGGCTATATCTTTCATGTAGTGTGTCCAAGATTGACCAAGTAAGATGTTATATGATAAAAAAATTAAAGATCGTGACTTTAATACAAACAACGATAGGAGGAAATATGATAAGAAGCCAAACACACCCTAGAAGGGGAATTTGCCTAAAATCATAACATTAAAATTTCATTTGTGTGGATTTAATATTTAATTTAGAATACCCAACTATTTTAATAAAATCAAGGTAAGGAACACAAGTGTCAGAACCTTAATCGATTAAAGCACTCTTGATTTAGACATAAAATTTTTATACATTGATAAATAGTAGAGGATCATCCACATAAGGGAATATTTAATGAGTAATTGAAGTGATGATAAATTTGAGTGAGAGATAAGTATCTATATTTTTGGCCACATGTATATAAATTTATATGCATTATTTAAGAATAATAGCTTCAAAAGGAGATAAAGTGGCTTTATTCCCCATAGGTGGAGGGTGAGAGATGTTCATTTCAAATAAAAGTTGAATAATTTTATTATGAAAATGAGGATAAGTACATATGATTTAGAGAAAATGATTTTGAGATATGAGACATGAATTTTTTTTTATATTATCCCATTCATCATATCCTAATGGAACTATATCAAATATAGGTGCATAATGTTGAAGTAAATATATGAAAGGAGGGGTAGAAGTAAATTTAAATTGGTGTTGACCAGTGGTAGTAAATTGGGACTTAATTCATTTGGGTTTTCCTTGTGTTTCCAATTGTGTTGGATTAGGTAATATGTCTAGTATTATGGTTGGGTTGATGCTTGGTTCTTTAGAAGATTTTATAGGTGGTGAAGGAATCAAGAAAGTCAGTTGATTTGGATTTTAAAATAATTCCAATTGAGTAGAATGTGATGATATGTGAGGGATAGAAGTTGTATAAATGGAAATTTAATGGGTTTCCACATGTGTCATTTTATTATAAACATGTGGGATAGTAGATATATAAGTAGGTTATGTTGTTAAAGTTGTTATAATCATTTACATATTCCCAATATATATAAAATGAGTTGGGTAAGAATATTAGATAGTATGGAAAGTTGGTATAGTAATAATTTGGAAAAGGATTGATATAAGAAATGAATCTTGACATATTTTCATATTGACAACATTCTCATCATTAGGATCGATAAAAGTATTGATAGTATTGGTAGTAAGAGGTTGAGTAGTGCTTGGTTGGTGTTTAGGAAGTGGATCCTTGTAAATATAAATATGAGGTTTGGTTAAGGAAATAATGTTTATTTTTGGTTTCATTAACCTTTTTTATCATTTCATAGGCTTGTTTATTCTCAAGAATTAGAGTTTTGTGGAAGACTGTGAAGATATTTAAGATCAAAGTTTATTAACTGGTGATAAGTGTCATGAGACTAGACCCAAATTACATAATACCAAAAAAAATTTGTAAATCATACTAGTGTCTATTAGGTAAATTAGGGTCAATATATAACTATTATTAACCCAAGTTGCACCATGTGAATTAGATTATTAGTTCTCCTTCAAACTTGGACTAATATTGGATTGGTCTATAGGTTGTGGGATACCAATAACTTTGACCAAACCTCTAAATTATGAGGCTAGATCCTTTGATATATAAATTTTGAATCCTTTTCCTAAAACCTATTTTTCTTTGGGGATGAAAAGAGTAAGAAAGATAACTAAAAGGGAAAATCTATATTAGTAATGGTAATGCACCTATTATTTAATGATCCTGTCTTAACCTTGTATTTTATCACACTTTTGAATAAAAAGGGAGTATATTATCAACTTTAATCTATTAATACAATCATAAACATGACTATTTAAAATAAAGGTTAGATAAAAGGTCTCCAACTTTAAGGTAAAGGAATGGAAGTCTATGAAAGACACTACAAACTAACTCACTCTTCAACACAATTATATCTATTAACACTTTATATGACCTATAAAGGATGATAAAATAGAATTAGGTGAATGAGAGGACCTAAAAAATAATATGTATATGATTATTATCTAAAAATAAACAATCAAGAAACACACTACCAATAATGAAGAAGTTTGCAATAATATTTTCTCATTAACTCAAGGTGCAAGTTATAATTTTAGCATAGTATTTGTATATCAACTTGAGGGATCACAAAAAAACCATAAGGCCTAAATATATAAAAGATAAGGTGAGAAAAATAATCATGATGTATAGAAGAAGATAATAACATCAATCTATCATTAAATCAAGTATCACTTTAATTACAAATAGCTATAAACAGTCCCCAAGAAGTCTCTCCATGATTAATACTCTTGCATGACCTTATGCATTGAGATGAGGTAGTTGAAGATGTAGTTGACTGATTCAATCTCATATTGAAGTATTATAAGCCTTTATATTGTCTAATAACATATGTAATTTTCCACTTAAGGGTCAGTTATGCATGGATTGACACTTAAGATAAGTTATGCATGGAATTGTCACTTAAGATAAGTTATGCATGGAAATACCACTTAAGGATCAATTATGTGGTGTGATCACTATATCAAGGGTTAACTATACATGTGATTAATATTCATTAACTAATCCATTAGTTTCCATATGTCATTCTCAAATTCACTTGATTGACCAAGTAGGTCTACTAGGCTAATTTGGCCTAGTAGCTTAACTTCTAGTGTTTGATGGCCATAAAATCCTGCATGCAACTTTAGAAACCTATGAAAAAATGAGTTTTAGACATTAATAAATTCCTAAAACCATAACATATAACTCCTTGAACAATAAATAGTTGAAAACTTGTCAAGATAGGTGACTGGGTCACCTTGTCCTTCACTCCTACAAATTGGTTGATTAAAATGAACTCACATGGGCACTTACAAGCATGGTTTAGATCATCTAATGACTTAAAGAGATATAAAAAGTGTCAATATTCACTCTCCATTGATTGAGAATTTCTTAAACTACATTTAACCTCTCTTTTTTAACTTTATCCTAATAAACCCTATTTTTTATAGGTCCATACACCATTTGTATAATAACATGCCATGAACATTAGCCTCTTTGAGTGTGACAGATGATCTAGGTGATAGTCAAGTGATTTCAATATATTTATATGCCTTTTCCTTCAATTTTTCTCAATCATTTATATCATAGGGTTTAGGGAGGGTTTAAAAGTGATTAGGAATCTTAATGATGATTCATAAAGTTTGGGCATTGAATGTCTGAAACAATACCATAAAACACTAGTATACTAGGCCCTCTACCCCTCCCAAATTTACCAACCTCCCATGAAAAATATCTTTACCATGGTGAGCATGTGAAGTCACCTCTCAAAGAATAAAGTAGGCTTTCTAAACATGTTTGGTGTTTTAAGGCCTAAATGACCAATCATAATGTTTCTCTTGCAACTCATATTAGTCATACATCTCTCTCACAACTTGATGATGATGTTCATGAAGATTTGAATTACCCTCATGACCTTATTTTACCTTTTGTTTCCCCTTATGATGGCACTATTCAATGATGATAATATACAAGTACATATGTATGCAGGTTTTATAAAGATTTTAACCTCATGATGAGTTGAAAAGGTTTTACTCATTATCCCTAGCATGAATAATACCCTTGAGGTATTTAGAGCAATAGCTTTGGATTGAATGAGCCATTCACCCTATACTTGCATGCACATAGCTTCTTATTTGGACACCTAAACCTATTTTCATGTGAAAACTATCATAAAGACTCCTTTATATGGTTATTTGAAGATTTTTAAATAAGTTTAGCACCCAATCTTCCTTTTGTAACTCATTATTTATGCAAACATCTTTCATTACCTCACTTATAGGCTCAAATTAGCCTTCTTTATCCTAGTTAATACATTATGACTTCTACATGTACCAACCACCATACTATCATGATGATCAAGAGATTTAGGAATACCACCAACATGATTTCATATCTCAAACACGTCATTATAATGCATCTTGAGTCATATTTCTTTCATCAAATGTCTTTCAGGGTTTTGTAAGGGTTTTAGGGGTTTGTAACTCTTAACAGTAAGTCATAGCATACAAACACTTAATGTAAAATGCATTTCCATATATTTTAAGTACACTAACCCCTTTTACTACCTTGACCATCTTGAACTCCCATGCAAAATATCCATCAAGATAGGTATGTAGTGAAGTGGTGCTTCGACTGGATGTCTAGACTGTATATGCATAAATAAGGTTTATGAGACATAAAGACAAGTTTATTACATTGTATTCACTAAAACACTTCACTAATGATTTTAAATAACTTTCCACATTATCCAAATGATCATGAATGTGAAAGAACACTTGGATTAGTTCAAAATGGTGGTAGGGTTTCTTAAGGGTTTATGGCCTATTTGTATATGTTAGCCTTGAAGGGAATATTGGCATGAAAACCTATAAGTTGTCCATATCACAAATTTTTTTAATACTATGTAACACATCCCCATACTTGAAAAACATTCAGATGAGGTTAAAAGCCTCTATCATACACATAGACCTCCTAAAAGTCATCCTAGCTCCATTATTGACTGTCAATAGGCTAAGGTATGTATGTGATAAAACCGTGGATGTTTCCACTACTGATGTGACATTATAAAAATTATTTAAACTTAAAAACATTCATGATATCACTTTTACCAATTTTCATAGCTAGATAATGCTTATAAAGGCCTTAAAAATCATTTCTCTTTAAACTAGCTAGTGGGTTGCATGAGTTTTCATGCTTCATGGGTCCATGACTAAGTTTGCTTCTTTTCACCTTGTCACTATGGAATGATAGTGTTAAAAAGGATTTTTTGATGTTATAGGAACATTTTTTCAATATTATTTATCCTTCATTAGTCACTTCTCATTCCTATGCACCCTATCAAAACACCATCTCTCTTCATTTACTTCAATGCAACTATCTTTGCCAATACTATTGTAGGTGTTGAATGGGGAATTTTAATTGATTTTATTCATTATATCATGAATTCTCAAATTTATACCTCCCAAATCATTTTGAACATTCCTCTAATTTCTACCTTTGGTGCATTAGATCTTCAAAGGTACTCTTAGGTTCCCATAGTCTTGATTTCATACATAGGCCTATGTACTTTCATAAGTTTCTAGACCTTGAATAGAATTGATGATCTTGTTCAAGGTTTGAAGATATAAATTTATCATTTTAATGCATATGTGACTTCATAATCTTCCTACTTGATTGAATTGTATCTTGAATTACATATGTCTAGGGTATGTGGATATGTCTATATAATTTACCCTAACATTGGTTGTGTGTGACCATTTCAAGGTTAACCTTGGAGTGAAATTTGTTTGGGAAAATATTTTTCATACCCTAAATTATTCCACATTTTCATTATTATTATTAATATTCCACCTCTTCCATGGATACTATGCTCTCATCTTCTTCACAATTTGGATATAGACCTATCTTGGTAAGGCTGTAGATGATCATTTATAAGGTGAATGGTTATGCTACTTGTAATTTGGATCTCATGGATTGTCATCATTAACCATCTTAAGTTATTATAAAACCTAGGTATAAGCTTCATTGATATTTAAATATATAATAATACCTTCTTCACAGTCCATACAATTTACTCTAATATTAGCATACTTCAAGAATCATCTAAACACTGTTGTAGGTGAAGATTCACATGAAAACATGTCCTAATCTAAGTTTAATCCATACTCAGGGTTTACCTCTAATCTAAGTCTCATACCCATCACTTTGAAACATTGTTAACTTTGACTCATTACTATACCTTTTGAACACATACCTTTGTTCATTATTTACCTAACTATAAATGTGAATTTGAGCCTTGTACAAACTCTGTGTAAGTTTTAGGTCTTGAACGTGACACCAATAGACCTCCCAATTCCCTATAATGATCTTTCCTTTCCCTAAAGTTTTTATTTGGTCAACTCACCCCTAAAAGATATAATTTTCTCCTTGTTTTCATCTTTGGTTTCACCTTTCCTTAGCATGGTTGTAGGTGATGATCATTGTGTTACTTGTACAGATTAAGGTGAAGATTAGATTCTAGAAGAGATTGAACAGATCACCAAAATTACTATGATGTTATTCCAACTTAATGAGAGTGAAAATATTAATTTATAGTTCTCAACCCATAGACCTCAAAAAATATTGACCTTAACAAAAGACTATAGATGTACTATGACCTTGGCTATAGGTGGAGGTTGAGCTCTTAAGTAAGGTTTTAAGGTTTATATACTTAATTTCATAACCATGATGGTCCCAAAACACTTGAATCTTATTTTAAAATGAATAAATAAGGTGAAATTGAATAAGTAGGTAGTGATATGTGTATGGATGATGGGATATATGAAACTGAGAATGGAATGAAATGATAAGGTTATAACGATGGTGAAATGGTAGTGATAAGGAGTGTGAAAGTCAAATGAATCATGGAAGTGAAAATAAAACATAAATCCAATGTCAAGATAGTCATGAAGGATCTTATGGAAGCATATACATATGAATTAACTAAATATATCATTTTGGAGGTATTTAAGTAAGTACACACTGTCAAAAATGAAACCTAGGAATCATTAGAATACCTTAACAAATACTAAGTTTCCTTAACCTTTGCTAAACCAAGGATGTGAGGATGTTTGGGGATGATTGAGGGTGTTTTATCCATGAGACCTTGAGGAATGTTTGAAACACTTGATTGAAGGAAACTTGTAATTAATGAAACACTAAAAACCAATTATTAAAGAATCTTGATATCCATGGATATCTCATAGACCATACAACCTATTGAACTTGATTGCAAACTAAATATTAGTAATTAATGTATTATTAAACATCATGCACTCACACATGTGAATAAAACTACTAGAGAATTCATGGAAGGTCTTTTCAAGACTTTAATAAATAGGAATAAACACTAATTTTGTCAAAATAATTAGGAACCTCTCAAAACTGTAACACACTTTTGGCCTGTGCAAATGTAAACAATGAATGGAACCCTTAAGTTATTAACATTTATTAATAAATATAAGAAGATAAAAATAAAAACCAATACACATTGTTGGAAGGTCATATGGTATAGTTTCTTTGGTCAAGAGCTCAGATCTGCTTTCTCTCTCTACCATATAGCCTAAGCATAAACCTATGATGATCTTACTATCTGCTAATGAACTAGCTATGGAAAACACATCAATTTTGGTCTCCTCAAGTCTTCAAATGATATAATATCTTCATAATGCATCTAAAATAAGTTATTATTTCATATTAAAGACTCTTCCTTAGAATATATGTATATTATAGATCTGTACCATCTAAAAGCACTATCTAAACCTACAAATTCTCCTTCCTTTCCTCTTATTTCATCTTCAAACCATATTTTTAGGGAAATATGAATATATATATAGGTCAAAATCACCTTAAAAATAATTAATATGCCAAGGAGAGCACAATGATAGCTCTTTTCACATGTGGGAGCTCTTTTGGTGGCCAATGAACTGCATAAACTCATTGAAAATATATTTCAAAGCATGTAATGATTGACTTAAGTAATGTTATGATCATGATGGGTATTTAAAATATATTATTGTTGATTTAAAGCCTTATAAGGTAAACATTTTCCATTTAAAGATTAAAACCTTCACTTTAAGACCATATACACATAATTTCACAATAAGATTGTTAATGAATATCATGGAAAAGTACATTGAATCCTTCTTAAAAATTATTCATGAGGATTTAATGTATGTTCATCACCCCTTGTTAAGGCTTATAGCCATCATTCTTGAATATAATAGATACATAATATAAACTTATAGTGAGTCATAATCTACCATCTTCAACCATCTTAGCTCATTAGGTCAGATTATAAGACCATTGCAATTAATTATTAAAGACATCACAAGATACTCAAAATCATGATGATACTTGACACCAACTGACATGACATTTAGACATACTCCCTTTACTTGATAATTAATGAACATTATGGTGGTCAAGCACATTACCTAAGGACCAAAGACATCTATGAGGTATGGTGATCACAAAAAAACTCAATGACACCTATAGAAATATTTAAATGACTCTAATAACTAAAAAGGAAACATCATAACTCAGGATAATACCATGCAGAGGCTTAAGTGGATGACATAAAAAAATTTAGTTATAGGGGTTAAAATTTAGCCTTGGTAGGCTAAATTGATAACATTTTTGGTGACTCACAGGGGCTGACTAACCTATTGGTCAATAAAATTTAGAATCTCTTTGCTACATAAGACTTAGACTACACTCTGAAACTATCAAAACTTATAGATTTGAACAAAAAACAAACAAACAAACAAGACATAAAATAGGAAAAAACAACAAACAAGTACAAAAAATAACAACTACCAAAAATGTGTAACAACACTTAGAGTAATTAAACTACTACTATATACAAGAGGATTGGTTGTCCTAATAGAAATAATTGAGAAACATCCCATTGATAAGAATAGGGAGCTCCTCACCAATAAAATTGGAAAATTAAAAAGAATTGGTTTCCTTACAATCAGTAATGAAATATCAACCACTCCAATGACTATCAAATTTGGAATGTGTTAGTAATTTGACTTGTCAAGGTCAATTTACTAACCCTATCATTCAAAACTTTCCTAAATCTCACGAATATCACTTTGTAACATGTCAAATCAATAAATTATGGCTTAAAAGAATTAATTTTGTTAAAAAATTTCAAAAATAGATTGTAAATGGGTTATTATCATTTCAAAAGAGCATTTTCAAGTTCAAATATGCAGATAATCCATGCACAGGGGGTCAATTTTGAAGGAAATTGAGGATTCTGAGAGCTTCAAGTGGTTTCAAGACCTCAAATTTTATACAAAGGATCATTATGAGTTGGATAAATTTTTTAAAAAAAAATTAATGGACATTATATGAGTGGAGGTACTCATTGTTTTGTGATAGTCCTCAGTATGTTTGTTGGAGATCACCATTGGAGTAGGCATTCTTCTGGAGTGCTAAAAAACCTTCTAAGTCTAGGTAAAAGTTTAAAAAGTATGGGATGATGTTTTTTAATCATATTAATATCTTTAAATAGTTTAAAAAATCCAAATTTTAAGAAAACCATGCTCATAAAAGGTTTTGCAAGCAAACAGGCATATAGGCCAAAAAGGGTTTTTTTGAATTTTCAAGAAAAATGTGGGTTTAGAGTGTTTTTATATCATATAACCCATGATTATTTTATTAGGAATTGTGAAGTAGGTGAAGAGTTATTTTCATTTTGGTGAATTTTTCTATTTTTACAGTTCTATTTTGGTGAATACTCATATCTTTCACCACATGTGGAGTTTGAATAAATATACTATTATGTTTTTATGAACCATATTTAATTATAATTAATTAAAAAATTATATTATTTTAGGTTCTATGATTTATGACAAATTGTTAAGAGCGTAGGCAGCTTAGAATGCAGTCAAAACCCCACAGGCAGATTTCTCCACGTGGTAAATTTTTATATGTTTTGCATGGTAACATAGTATTTTCATGGATTTTAGGTGGGTAATTGTGATACACATAAATTTAAATATTTTGGTATTTGGATGTCTGTGATTTATGAACCATCATTTTGAAAATTTAGCTTCAAAGCCCGCCTAAACCCTCAAAAAACTAGTTTTGAAAAAAGCTGATTTTATTTCCATAAAATAATTCTTTTTATCAAATTTAAACCTTTTAAAATGTAAATTAAACTTATATATGATTCCATAAATTTCAATATTATGCATGTAATTGTATGGATGAGGGCAGAAATCATCTTTTTTATGTAAAAAAACATGTAAAATGAAGTACAAGATAGTTCAATAGATTATAATCATTGGAGATAAAATTTAAAGAATTTTTATTAATCATAAAATTTTAATTTGGTCATAAATAATCCCATGAGTTCCCAAACCATCTCAATCAAAATGGCCAATCTGTAGGAAAATGCAGCAAAATAGGCCTAGTCAACCCTGTTGATTGAATGACATGTGTTTTATCATCAAAATCAAATATATTGTGATGAGAAAACTTTTTAAAGGTATATTTAAATATTTTTAAGGTTTCATGGAATATATTTTTAGGTTTAATTGAGTCAAAATGCAATAAGATAGGCTATTAGGCCTAATTGGCCTAATCGGCTTAATTGGTCAATCAAACAAGTAAGGAATGGTGTTAAAATATATCAAATGAATTAATTTTGGAGTTACTAGGTAACATATATTTTATTTAAGTGGATATATAATTTTAAATTAAATCCATAGGTTCCAATTCATGAAATTTGAGCTCAAGTTGAGTTAACTAGTCCTTAAGGGTCAAATCTCTTTGGTTGACTAGTTTGACTAGCTTCATGCATCTCCCATGCTTTTCATGAAAGATAATGAAATTAAAAAACTTAAATAAAATTTTAATATGGATTTATATTCTAATTTATGGCATTATTTTCATGCAATTAATGTTGACAAGTTAACATGGGCCCACCACTTCTCAATTCTATGCCAAAAATTAAGAACATACAATTTTTAAAGACTTGGAAGACTTTAAAGCCTTTATTTAATATTTTAAAAGGATTTTAGTCTTATTTTAACTCAAATAAGACTAATAATTATATTTTATATTCCAATTTGGATTTATTTAAGGTTTTAGACTTATATATTAGCTTTTTAAAGCCATTTTTGATTAATTCTAGAAGCAGAGTAAAAATTGTAATTGACAATATTTATCAATAAAGAAGTTTTTTTGCATATATTTTTTTAGATCAGAATAGAGTGTAATTTGAATATGTACCATTATAAAAGTATAATATAATTTCCCCTTTTATATTTCATTTCCACACCTACTATGAAAATCTCATCCTCTACAGGTCATTTGAAGAGCTAGGATTTGAATTTGCTTTGCAAACTTATTTCAAGCCTTCTTTTAAAACATTGATGTTCAGGATTGAATTCAAAGTTTTATTTTAGATAATATAAATCATTCAAGTGCATCACCCTATTTATAAAGGTTTTCCTTTCAGTTTTTCCTTACCTTTTTTACCCCAAAAATCATAGTAAAATCAGATTTAATATATAAATCTTAAGGGAACCAACCCTCTTTAGAGGTTATTCTTAGTACAGAGTCACACACTCAAATAAGATATAATTGTATCATCTAGAGATAAAGGGTGTGTTTTACACATCTTCAAGTAAGGTGCACTCTAGAGTGATAATCAAATGTTTACCTAGTTTGGCACAATCTTCATCCACTTGAGTATAATATCACCTTGTTGAAAGGTCTTAAATGAATCTATCTTGTCAATATAACCTTTTATCTATTCTTGGTTATACCACATAGTATTCATATCATTGTCTCTTATTTATTCCAACTCTCTCAACTCATTCATTCTTACCTCCATTTCATCATTCCCTAATAAGCTCCAACTGATGTGCAAATTCCAAGGTTAGAAGGTCTAATGAAATGGGAAACTTTGCTTATATACCATAAAATATGAGGTAAAAAGATTAACCAATGTATTTATTTGGAGTAATTCTATCTACCAATAAGGTATTCTTTAACTTATATGACATCCTCTCTGATTGTCCTTCATTATTCTTTTGATGATCCTAATCAAATTCTTATTGGTAGACTCTTCTAGTCCATTACCATGAAGATAGTAATTTGGTGAATATTTGAGATAAATACCATGATAAATATCCAAATCACATACATTTCCACTATTTAAAGCCAAATAATTATCTAATATGATGGTTTAAGGGACTCCAAAATGAGTCACTAGGTTGTCATAGAGCTCTAAAACTGAGTTCTCATTTGATTCCTTAAGTGTAAATTCCTCCACCCACCTGGAAAGTAATAAGTGGCTATCAAAACCCACTTATAACTAGCACTATATAGAGGATTAATCATGCTAATTAAGTCTAATCCCTATTTCATGAAGGGATACTCAACTTGAATAGGTTTTAAAGGCATGATAACTGGTCTCTATTTGTAAATAAACATTACACACTTGGAGCATATGTTAGCCCAAGAATGTGAGAATTTGAAAAAATTAGGATAAAAATAACCATCTCTTATGATATTTTATGTTGTATTCTTGGCTACAAATTGGCCTCCTATAGGCCCATCATGAAATTGCTCTAACAATTTATCTACTTGCTTAGTTTCTCACATCTTAGAAACATACCTCCAATGTAATTATTGAAGAGTAATCCATCAATAAATATTTAAGGTATATATTTTTTATAAAATTTATCCTCTTTTCCCCATATAATTATATATGACACTCTCCTATTTTGAGGAATCTTGACATGTCTTATGTCCAACTGGAAGGAGAGATAGTTGTAATTACATGTTGACTATCTGGGACTATCAAAACCACTTATTTTTCCTCTTTAACATCTAATAAAAGGTGATAAATTTTTTTTATAACTTTGAAAATCATTTTAAACTTCACTTATATATATCATATTCTATTCATTTGGTCACCCAACCATCCCTTTTTTGACATAGATCCCTATTAAAGATAAAATACTTTACACTAGGATGAGATACCATTAAAAAGATCTTATTTTTAGAGACCATATGCCTATAATTTTTTAGACCCCTTATGATATAAATGGCATGATTTTGAATTTTTTTATAATTTTTCTCATACCCTTCCAATGATTGACTAAAAAAATCAATAGGTTCCTCTAATCCTTCACTATTTTGTTGTATGATCATGGTAAAAATTGTGTTATAGGTGGATAAGGCATACATGAAGAAATAATTAGTAAAATAAAGGTTGATTAATTTAGGATCTTTAATAATGGATTATTTAATGTCCTAAAAAATTGTCTTACCTTATTTTCTCCATGTTTCTTAAGCATGTGATTTAGTGGCCTCACCAATTTTGCAAATCTAGGTATGAACCTCCTAATGAAATTAATATTTCAAAATAATCTTTAACATTCCTTATTATGTTTGGGCAAATACGAAGAAAGGATTGCCTCTATTCTTTTAGGATCACTAGAAAGTCTAGCCTTGGATATAACATGTCTTAGAAGCCTTCCCTCATGCACTACAGTGATACACTTTTTTGGGTTCAAAGAGACACCACACTATTTACACATATCAAATACAAATCTCAAGTATGTCAAATGATCTATAGGATATTTATAAAACATAGTAATATAATCAAGATAAATGAGTACCAGTTCAATTATAAGACCTTAATATGCCACATCCATTACCTTTTAGAAAGTAACCCTAATATTAGAGAGTCCAAAAGGCATTTTATTATTTGCATAGGTACCCAAGTTAGTTATAAAGTTAGTCTTGTATTTATATTGATCCATCACCAATATCTAATTAAACCCTGAGTATCCATCAAGTAGATAAAACCTTTGTGAACTTAAAACTCTTTCCAAAATCTGATCCATAGAGGGAAGAAGGTAGTGATGTCTCAATGACACCTTACTGAGATCTCTAAAATCTACACGACCTTATTTACCCATTATTTTTCCTCATAGGTACAATATTTTCCACCCATGTATAATGTTTGATGGGAAGTTTTATATTGTATTCAATAATATTTATTAGTTCCTTCCTCATAAAGATGTCAATCTTAGGGTTGATTGGTCTTTATTTTAGTCTCACAAGTTTGGCATCTTATTCCAACTTTATGGTATGTTGTTCCAACCTAGGATCAAACCCCCTAAAATCATTATATTCCCATGAAAAAACATTCATAAAATCCTTACACAATGCTATGAGGCTTCTCTCTCCATCTTAGCATTCACTTTTCCTAACTTGAGTAGTTTATCTTTAGCTATGGAAATTTTTTCATAATGTTCCTTTTTATTAGATATGATTACCTTATCTTTTCTCAATTGATCATCCCAATTTAATATGATTTCCAAAGTTACCAATCCCTTGGAAAAATTATTTGACCTCAATTAGACAATCTAGTATTCATTTTGGCATTGTAACTTATCCTAATTCTTTGGGCAGAATTCTACCTCATATTATAGGAAACACACAATTTGGTTATCACTATCAAAATATTTCCAAATTAAATAATTATTAGGGATTGAGGGTCTACATAACACCTTAATTCAGGACTATTCCTTAGTGTATTTGACATCATCAACTATATCATATCATGACCCAATGGTAGATAACCTTTTTGCATACTGATTGGCTCTTCTAGGAGTGGAATGAATGTCAAAATCATATAAGTCCTCCATAAGATCTCAAACCTTATTTTTTTAGGCATGAAAGAGTATATTCTTGGCTTCACTCAGACCTTTTACTTTTAAGACTACTAATTCACTATCACCTTTAACCTGTAGAAGCTTAATACCCCTCTTCTTTGCCCACTGTAGACCATAAATGAGGGCTTCATATTTTATAGTATTAAAGGTACAAATAAATTCAAATATTAAAGTATAATAATACCTTTGATTTATATTAGAAAAATCCATAACACCTGCCCCAATCCCATTCTTTAATTTGGACACATCATAGAAAAAATTCCAATCTCCTTCGTGATCATGTGTTGTGCTAGTGAGACTAAACATTATGGCACCTTATTCATCCATGAAATAAACACCCAAACCTTATTATTCAATTACTTTATATGGATCATAATAATTATTATTAACTACCCACTCATCAAAGTGTAAATCTAGCATACCTTCAAGTGATTTAAAAGGTTTTTAATCACTAAAATGTTCATCTTCCTCTAAGATAATGCAATTAACATTTGATAAGCTGGGTATATAAGGATATACATATAATTTATATATAGGTTTAGGAATTATGGTAACCTTTATTCCATACCTATTTTTAAAAACCATGTAGGACCAATTAAAAGAAAGATATTCTGCTATTTTGGTAGTGAAATCCCTATACAAGCATAAAGCAAAGTAACGGGGAATATCAACTACTAAAACATCTTGAGTGATCATAAAATTAGGTCAAGTAGATAAAATTACCTCAATATCCATAAGAAAAACCAAAATATTATTAAGTGACCCATCTAATTGTAGAACTCCCTTCTCATGAGGCTCATATTGATGTCTTAACTTATCAGCTATGGATTTAGGCATGATAGAAGTACTGGCCCCACTATCAATCATGAAATTATGAACAAGGCAATCACCTATGACAACTAAAAGATATAATGGAGGTAGATTAATCACCCTTTATTATTGAGGCTCAAGAGGTTGACTAGAATTTGTAATAACAATGCCTATATTTTTTTATTGTTTATTTGAAACATGAAGCTTGGAAAACTCTTCTTGAAGGAGATACTTTTATCCCAGAATAAGCAAAGTTTCCCACATAAAAATAGAGATAAGATCCTTCTTAATTTGGTGAAAAATTATAAGAGGATAAGTGGATATATTGGGCTATAATTTATGAATATGAGTGATGCCTAAATTTTGTGTAAATTATGGTATGAAATGACCTTTATGATTTTACCCCTTACCATCTTGTACTTGTTGAGGTGATGGTGAATTTTGAAGTGCATATTGAGTGGTAGTCTTTTTAGGTGGTTGATAAGGTAGATGAGCTACCTTTTTAGGACCCAAACCATCACCAACTACCCTTGTTTTAGACCTTATATGATATGTAATTTATTTTTCCACATTAGACATATTCTAACCTTGATTAGCTACCATATGATCAAAAGGATTTTCACCATCTTAGAAATTATCAATGGTAGCTTCAGAAGATGTTTTTCTCCCACTTGTTCCTTTTTGACTTGGTACATTCTCTTGAGTGAAAGAATTAATGTATCCATGTGATAGAGAAGCTTACTTATGTTTTGAAGGTAGTTGATTATCATGTGGTGGAAGAGCTGGACCTTGTTGCATAAAATATTATTGACTCCCCTCACTAATTAAATCCATTTCCATATTGTTTGACTATTCTCATTGATTATACCATTGACCTTCTTGAGCATAATTACTCTGAGTTGGAACCAAAGCTATGGAACTAATAAAAATATTATGACTATAATAATTATATGGTCTTGATTGTGTGTCTTTCCCTTGACCCTACTAATTGGGTTGATAAGGAGGCTTGTTATATTGATAAGATTGGCTAGGAGCTTGGTAAGGCCTGTAAGGTGGAACTTGTTGCTTTTCCAAATCCACTAACTTATTATTTTGAGCCTTGAGTGCACTCTCTATCTTACCTAGTCTATCCACTTGGTTACCATATATTTGATCAAGATTAATTAAAGCTAGTAATGAGCAATTGTAGGAACAAGAGGGTGAATCTATGGAAATAAAAGCATGAGTGGTATATGAGAGAGTTTTATTGCTTGAATTAGAAAATTTTCATCACTTATGACCACTTCATAGGCCTCTGATCATATGCTTCCTCATATTGATTATATCAAAGACACCACTTCTAAATTTAGAGCTTTCAAGTAATAAAAAAATTCATAGTTAGGGGTGGGTTTGATAACTACAGGTATCCTATTCTAGGTCTTATAAAACCTATAGTTGAAGTCTACCATGAATCTTGGGGGATTCTCTTGATTTTAGTAAGTTGATCCACCAAAGAAATATGGTCACTCTTATCTTTAGAATTCTTACACAAGATCTCTTTAAACTAATCTCAAGTGATAATGGATGTAGGTATCGAACCCCTATACCACTAGAGTGCCTTACCTTTAAATGAAGTTGCCAAGAATCTCATAGCCACATTCTCCTGGGTTACATTATGTCCTAAACATAGATTGGTTATATCTATAATATGCTCAATATGAGTAATTATTTTTATCATATGAAATAAGGAAGGTTATTTAAGTTATAAATAGGAATGCCATGAAATTGATTGAGGTTTAAGGGGCTACCACCATTAATAGGCACAAAAGCTTGTCTCCCAAGAATAGCCATTTCAAGTATGGGATTTACAATAGTGTTTATTTGAATAATATTTGTTTGGATAAAAGGATATTTTTGGGAAATAGTAGGATAAATAAGAGGTGTAGGATTTGGATTAAATTGAGAAGATTTATTTTTATAAAGTGCATGAAAATACAACTTAGTAAATTTAGTCTCTTTTCTTTTTGAGGAAGATCTTGTAACCACTCTTGGCATGAAATGTCTATAAATATACCTCTGACACATTTGAATCTTGCTAATATACTCAAATATATATATGTATTCTCTAAATACTCTGAATGAGGATTCTAATTAGGCATGCCAAAACTATTAGCAACTCAATTTGTGTCCTATGAAATAGATTGTCAATTCTTCTTCAAACTTAAACTAACATTGGATTGGTCTATAGGTTGTGGGATACCTATAACTTAGACCAAACCTATATATTATGATGCTAGCTCCTCTAAAATATCAATTTTTAATCCTTTTCTTAAAACCTATTTTTCCTTAGGGGCGAAAAGAGTAAGAAAGATAACTAAAAGGGAAAATCTACACTAGTGATGGTGATGCACCTATTATTGAATGATCCTCTCTCAACTTTATCCTTTAGCATAATTTTAAATAAAAAGGGAGTAGATTATCAACTATAATTTATTAATATAATCCTAAACATGAGTATTTTATATTAAGATTAGATAAAAGGTCTACAACTTGAAGGTAATGGAATGGAGGTCTATGAAAGACACTATAAACTAACTCACTCTTCAACACAATTATATCTCTTAACACTTCAAGTAACCTATAGAGGATGATAACAAAGAATTAGGTGAAAGAGAGGAACTAAAAAAAAATATGAATATCATTCTTATTTTCAAATAAAAAATTAATAAACACACTAATAACCATGAACAATTCTACAATAATATTTTCTCATTAACTCAAGGTACAAGTTATAATTTCAGCATAGTTTTTGTATACCAACTTGAGGGATCCTAAAAAAACCATAAGCACTTAATATATAGAAAATTATATGAAAAAATTAAAGTATGACATGGTGAATAAGATAAGAACATAAATATATCATTATCTCAAATATCAGTTTAGTTACAAAAAACTACAAATAGTCCTCAAGAAGTCTCTCTATGATTGATTCTCTTGCATGACCTTATGCATTGAGTTGAGGTATTTAAATGTGTATTAGATGGATTAAATATCATATTGAATCATATTACACCTATATATTGTCAAATAAGTCATGTAATTTAAAACTTAAGGGTCAGTTATGCATGGATTGACACTTAAGATAAGTTATGCATGGAATTGCCACTTAAGACAAGTTATGTGTGGAATTTCTATTTAAGACAAGTTATGCAAGGAATTAACACTTAAATTTCAGTTATGTGGTGTGATCACTATATTAAGTATGAATTAACTCATCCATAATTTTCCCTATGCCATTCTCAACTTCACTTGATTGACCAAGTAGGTCTACTAGGCTAATTAGGCCTAGTAGCCTAACTACTAGTTTTTTATGGGCATAAAATCCTACATGAAACCTTATAAAACTATGAAAAATTTATATTTAAACATTAATAAATGAATCAAATAATAACATAGACCTCCTTGAATAATAAACACTTGGAAACTTGTCAAAATAGGTGATTAGGTTACCTTGTCCTTCACTCATATAGAGTGGTTGATTAGAATGAACTCATAAGGAAACTTATAGGCATGGTTTTGATCATATGATGACCTAAGAAGATATAAAAATTTAATTATTCACTCTCTTATTATTTTCATTTTCTTAAACTACCTTTTACCTCTCTTTCTAGAATTTTTCCTCAAAAAGCCATGTTTTTTGATAGGTATGTACATCATCCATACAACAAAGTGCCATGAACATGATCCTCTCTAAGTGTGCTAAATGATCTAGGTGATATTTAGGCAATTTAAATCTATTTAGATGTGCTTTATTTCATTTCTTATCAATTAGGTCAATCATAGAGTTTAGGGAGGGTTTAAGAGTGATTACAACTCTTAATGATGATTCATAAAGTTAGGGCATTAAATGTCTAAACTAATGACACAAAAAAATATTATACTATGCCCTATATGTATCCCAAAGCGACCAACCTCCCATGAAAAATATTGATACCATGATGAGCATGTGAAGTCACCTCTCAAAGAAGAAAATAGGCTTTCTGAGAATGTTTGGTGTTTTAAGACCTAAATGACCAATCATACTATTTATCCTACAACTCATATCAGTCACACGTCTCTCTCACAACCGAATGATGATGTTCATGAAGATTTGAATTGACCTCATGACCTTATTTTTCCTTATACTACCCTTTATGATGGCACTATTTAATGATGCTAATAGACAAGTACATGTGTATGTAGGGTTTATTAGGATTCTAACCTCATGATGAGTTGAAAATATTTTAATCACTATCTCTAACATAAATAACACCCCTAAGTTATTTTGAGCATTAACATTAGATTTAATGAGCCATTCACCCTCTACCTACATGCACATAGATTCTTGTTTAGACACCCAAACCTATCTACTTTTGGAAACTATCATAAAGACTCTTATATATGGATATTTCAAGGATTTTAAGGAAGTTTAGGACCCAATCTTCCTTTTTTAACTCATTGTCTATGAAAACATATTTCATTACCTTGCTTACATGCTTAAATTAACATTCTTTATCCTAGTATGTATGGTACGACTCTTACACGTGCCAACTACCAGACTATCATGATGCTCAAGAGAGTTATGAAGATCAACAACACAATTTCATGGCTCAAAAACTTCATTAGAATGCATCTTAGGGCATATTTATTTCATTGGGTGTTATTTAGGGTTTTAAGGGTTTATAACTCTTAACAATGATTCATATCATAAAAACCCCTTATGGAAAACCTCTTTCCATATATTTCAATTCTAACCCCTTTTACTACCCTGACCAACTTGAGCTCCCATGCAAAAGATCCATCAAGATAGGTACGTAGTGAAGTGGTGCTTCGATTGGCTGTCTAAATTGTGTAAGTAGAAATAAGGTTTAATATCTAAAAATACAAGTTTTTTACATTATATTCACTCCAAAACATCCATCAAGATTTTAAATAAATTTAAACATTATCCTAATTTTCATCAATGTGAAAGAACACTTGGATTAGTTCAAAATGGTGGTAGGTTTTCTTAAGGGTTTATGGCCTATCTGCATATGTTATCCCTCAAGGTCATATTGGAATGAAAAAATCTTTGTGATATATATCAATAAAATTATGAATATTAATTAACAGCTTCCCCTACCTCACAAACCTTCACATTAGGATAAAACTCTATGTCATACCCATAAACCTCCTAAAAGTCATCCTAGCTCCATTGCTAATTATCACCAAATTGAGGTATGTTTATGAAAAAATAGTGGATGTTTACCATAATATTATGACCTTATCAAAACCATGGACACTTAAAACTAGTCATGACAATCAATTTTACCAATTTTTATAGCTAGACCATGCTTATAGAGGCCATAAAACTCATTTCTCTTAAAATCAGCTAGTGGGCTACTTGAGTTTTCATGCTTCATGGGTCCATGATTGAGTTTGATTCTTTTCACCTTGTCACTATGAAATGAGAGATTCAATTTTTTTTTTAAATTTTATAGGAATATTATTTCAATAGGATTTATCCTTCATTAGTCACTTCTCAGTCCTATACATCCTATCAAAATACAATCTCTCTTCATTTCTTTCAATGTAAATGTTTCTGCCAATACTGTTGTAGGTGTTGATTGGGGAATTTAATGTGAATTTATTGATTATGTTATCACTTATAAATTTGAGACCTCCCAAGTTGTTATGACCCTCAATCTCATTTCTTCCTTTGGTGCATTGGCTCTTCAAGGGTACTATGAAGTTCCCATAGTCTTGATTCTATATATAGGCTTTTGTACCTTCATGATTTTGTAGACCTTGAGTAGAATTGATGATATTGTTAAAGGCTTGAAGATATCAATTTATCATTTTAATTCATATGTGAATTCATAAGCTTCCTCCTTGATTAAATTATATCTTGAATTACATTTATCTAGGGTATGTGGATATGTCTATAAAATTGACCCTAGTATTGGTTGTGTCTGACCATTTCAAGTTTAACCTTGGAGTGAACTTTGTTTGTGAAAATATTGATCATACCTTAACCTATTAAAAAAAATTCATTATTCTTATGAATCTTACACCTCTTCCATGGATACTTTGATCTCATCTTCTTCACAACTTGGAGATAGACTTGTCTTGGTAAGGATGTAAATGATTATTTATAAGGTGAATGGCTATGATACATATGATTTAGATCTCATGGATTGTCATTATTTACCATATAAAGTGACTCTAAAACCTAGGAATAAACCTCATTGAGCTCTAAAGATATAATAAGACCTTCTTCATAGTCCATATAATTTACTGTGCTATCGGCATACTTTAAGAGCCATCTAAACACTATTATATGTGAAGATTCACATGAAAATATGTCTTAATTTGAGTTTGATACATACTAAAGGTTTGAATTTTATCCAAGTCTCATACCCATCACTTTGAAATACTATAACCTCTGACTCATTACTATACCTTTTGATCATAGATCTTTCTTCATTATAAACATGACTTTGAATGTGAATTTGATCCTTGTAGGTTTAGAATGTGTGAAAGTTTTAGGTCTTAAACTTGACACCAAAAAACCTCCTAAGTCCCTATAATTCTCTTTCATTTCCTTGAATTTATTATTAGGTCAACTCACCCCTCAAACATCCAAGTTTCTCCTTGTTTTCATCTTTACTTTTACCTTTCCTTAGCATGGTTGTAGGTGATGATCATTGTGTTACTTGTACAAACTAAGGTAAATATTTAATGCTATAAGAGCTTGAAGAGGTCACACACATGAATATGATGTTCTTACAATGTAATGAGAGTGCAAAATTTACTTTAAAGTCCTCAACCCATAGACCTAAACAAATATTGGCATTAACCAAATCCTATAGATTTACTATGACCTTGGCTATAGGTGGAGGTTGAGATCTTAAGTAGTATTTTATTATTTTTATACTTAATTTAATAACCATGATGGTCCCAACACCATTAAATCTTGTTTAACAATGGATACATGAGGTGAAAGTGAATAAGCAGCTAGTGATATTTATATGTATGATGGGATACATGAAAATGAGAATGGAGTGGAATGATAAGGTTATAACCATGGTGAAATGGTAGTGATAAGGAGTGTGAAAGTGAAATGAAGAATGGAAGTGAAAATGGAACATAAATATAATGTCAAGATATTCATGAAGGAAAATGAAACCTAGGAATCATCAAAATACCTTAACAAATGCTAAGTTTTCTTAACCTTTGTTAAATTGGGAATGTGAGGATGTTTGGGGATGATTGAGGGTGTTTAAGACATGGGACCTTAAAGAAAATTTTAAAAACTTTAATTAAGTACCATTTCCATTAATGTAACACTAAAAACCAAGTGTTAAATAATCTTGATATCCTTGGATCTCTCATGGACCATACAACCTCTTGAAATTACTTATGGACAATATATTAGTAATTAATGTATTATTGAACTTCATGTACTCACACATGTGGTTAAACCTATTGGATAATCCATGGAAGGTCTCTTCAAGACCTTAAGAAATAGTAACAAACACTAGTTTTGTTAAAATAGTCAAGAACATCTCAAAACTATACCACTCTTTTTGCCTTGTGCAAATGCAAATAGTGAATGAAACCCTTAAGTTATTAACCTTTGCTCATAAATATATGAATACAAAACTAGAAACCAATACCAATTATTGGAAGGTCATGAGGTATAGTTTTTCTATTCAAGATCTTAAATCCACTTTCTCTCTCTATTTTATGGACTAAACATAAAACTATGATGATCTTTCTATCTACCAATAAATCAAATATGGAAAATGCATCCATTTTGGTCTCCTCAAGCCTTCAAATGATCCAATATCTTCACCATGTATTTGAAATAATTTATTATTGTATATTAAAGACTTATCTTGAGCATATTAATAGAGTATGGATCTGTACCATACGAAAACACTATCCAACCCTACAAATTATCCTTCATTTCCTCTTCTTTTAACTTTAAACCATATTTTTATGGAAAGATGAATCAATATATAGGTTAAAATCATCTTCAAAATAATGAATACACTAAGGAGATCAAAAAGATAACTCTTTTAACATCTGGGAGCTCTTTTGGTGGCCAAAGACCCATATAAGCTCATTGAAAATATATTTCAAAGCATGAAATGATTTAATTAATTAATGTTATGGAAATGATGGGTGTTTAAAATATATTATTGGTGATTTAAATCCTTATGAGGTCAAAATTTTCCATTTAAAGACTAAAACCTTCACTTTAAAACCATATACACATAATTTCACAAGAAGATTGCTAATGAATATCATATAAAAGTACCTTAAAACCTTATTAAAAGTTATTCATGAAGATTTTATGTATGTTCATCACCACTTTTAAGACTTATATCCCATCATTCTTGAATATATTAGATACATCAAATAAACTCATAGTGAGTCATCATCTACCATCTTCAACCATTTTAGCCCATTGGGTATAGATCATATGTCCACTATAATTCATTGTTAAATACATCAAAATATACTCAACATCATGATGATACTTGATACCAAATAATATGACACTATTACATACTCTGTTCACTTGATAGTTAATAAATATTATGGTCTTCAAGAACATCACCTAACGACCTAAGACATGTATGAGGTATGGTGAGCACAAATAGACTCAATGACACCTCTAACAATATTTGAATGACTCCAAAAATCAAAAATAAGACATCATGACTCAAGATAACACCATATATAGGCTTAAATGGATGCCATGAAAAATTTTTAGTTTTAGGTGTTGGTATTTGGCCTTGGTAGGCCAAATTGCCAATAATAATGGTGAAAGTCAAGGTAGAGATTTTTGAATTTCTACCGTGAAAAGTGGTTTATGAGAATATACATTATTTACTAGGAAAAATTTAGAACCAAGTTATGGGAAAGTATTGTTTAAAAGTGGATGTGAAAGAGTAACACCATTTGAACCACTTGGGAAGATAACATGAATAGTGTGTATGGAATTGTAGTTATCCATAACATCATTTTTGGTAGCATGTAAATTTTAATATTTCATAAGCATTCAATTTCTGGTAGGAGGATGGGAAGGATTAAATTGTCTTGTGATAAAATCATTATGTTTGTCTTGGTAGAAGTCTTCTTCCAAATAGTTTAGAGAATGAGTCCAAACATAATATTATAATTTCAGATGAAGACCATTAATCAATAAGTGGAAGAGATTATATTTTGACATTTTATTCTCAAATTTATTATATATTCCTTTCCATTATTTAATGAACACTTGGAAATTTTTAGATTCTAATTTTTTACAGTTGATAAAGTGAGATAAGCTATTTTTAGGAAAATGGTTAGTTTGAAATTATTATACCAATGCATCAACTAAATATTCTAAATTGGGTCTATTATGAGATTTGATCTGGTTATACAAATATAATGCATCACTTGCAAAGGTTTTATCCAAGAACTTGGTGGTGGAAAAGGTATTGAACTTAATGTAATATTTATATAAGTTTCCAAAAGATCTTAAATGCAAAGAAGGATTAGTGGATCCATTATAAGTGATAGTATGAACAATGCCACCTATGTTAATGTTTGTAATTTTAGGGACTAAGGATTCATTTTGTAAGTGTTTGATAACATTGTTGAGAAGTAGGGGTTGAAGTCTAAGGTTACCTTGTGTATATCTAATGGGAGGAGGAGGAATTAGAATTTTGTATTCCACATGTTTAACCCTAAAATATAGTTTATGGAATCTAGGGTTAAAGGGGTAGATATAGCCTAGGGCACAAACATGGTAGACTATCTCTATAATAGGACAATTAATTTTCAAAACTCATATAAACATATAATAAATTTATTATGCTAAGATATGCTAAAAATATAAAGTATAACTATTTTAAATATTTCAATCATAATAAAATAGATATACTTAGCTAATTTTGATGTTAACATAGATATAGATCCATAACATGAAAAAATAAGACTAGAAGTAGATTCTGGATTGATTATCCGATTCTATTTTAATCACTTCTATGGGCTCAAACACTTGAATTGACTTGAGATGGTTGTATTGATACATATATCTAACCTAAAAATAATTTTATAATATAAAATACTTAATATATCTATAAGTGACCACTTGAAATGTTCTGGATCTTATGCCACCTTTGCTATGGTGTTATTAGATATAGATCATAAGCTATCTGTCCTTATTAAATAGAAAAAATCTAGTTCTTCATCTTCGTATTGACTATGGAAAAAATGGGTTAGTGAGCACATGGTATTGAGCTGCCCCAAAGACCCCTATATCAATTAGCACTATGTACATAGCCAATACTTTGAAGAGGGCCTCACACTTATACATTTCTCCTCTATGTGTTAGAATGTGTGTGTATAAGGATACAATGTGTGACAAACAAGTACACTAAGTGATCTATATTTCAACTTGTAAAATGTGGCTCATGGGATGATACTTTAGTAATTTAGACCTATAAATATGTTATCCATATGACTGATATGGAAATTAGATAAAATAGGGAAGCTTTGCTCAATTGATTTCTCGATTAAAAGACTTTTTTAAGTTTCCTTTCTAGAGGTAAGAAGTTATTAGATCTATGCTAGCCGAGGAATGAGTGAGGGTTGATATTGTATATATACCAATCCATTTGGATAATATCTTGCATTAAATCACTTAAGTTGACCATAATAAAACATTAAATTTCTAAATTAGATGGATTTTTAGGGCACTTGACACTTGCATCAATGTAGGCATTTAACTGGGACACAAGTGTCTAGGAAACTAGAAGATAAACATAAGTATAGAACTTGTCGATATATGAGATAAACATGTTTATAAAATTATAATCATGATATAGGGTCTGAGTCATTATAATAACATTGGTCAAAATAATAAATAAGTAATATGGCATAGAGAGGTTACATATATGAGCCTTTTAGCAGTAAGAAGTTATAGAAGTTGAAGGTATGCACATGATATGTATTTTCCAAGTATATAAGGTCGAGGTGATATATAATTTATAAATAATGTCTACACCCCATTGAGGAGGTTGAGGATGATTTCATAATTTCAAATTTTGATTTTGTGTCATTTGATTTATACTATTAGTTTGGATAGTAGTCATTTGATTCATGGCTTGTAATAAAATTTGATTATTATTGGTAAAGGATTGACTAGTAAAAGCATCTTAAGATAAACTAGAGGTAGCATTGACTTGAGTATGAACATGGAAATTTTGAGTAGGCCCATTGGAGGAAAGACATGTCATAGTAATTGAGATGCTAATCAAGGTAAAATAAGAATTAGTAGACAAAGTTGAATGCATGAAAGAAGAAAAGGTCATGAAACAAGTCATGGGGTGAGTTTCACCAAGACTTGTTGATAATTTATGTGTAGGTGAAGTTAAAAAATTGAGGTAAGGTCCCATCATAATATTGTATATGATCATGGGATCCTTCCCTTAATTTTAGGGGTTTTTGTTGATGAAAAGTATCATTTAAAAAATATATTTTAAATCACTCTCATCCTCAACAATAAGTTATTTTGGAGGATAATTAAGTGGATCCAGTGTTTTGAAAGGAGGTGACTAATATTTTTTGGTTCTAGTGGCCAATGCACATCATTGACATCTATATTTTCTATGGAAGTATAAGGAAGATGATAATGAGGACATTTAGGAGGGTTATTTAAATTTATCATATCATATTGAGTAGTGAAAGGTAAAGATAAAAGTAATAACCTGGAATCCTACTAGGTCAATCTAATCAGCCTAGTTGGGTAGATAGGAAAAGTAGAAATCTAGAAACAAATTGAGTCAAGTTGGTTGATAGTGTTGGGATTAAAAGGGAAAAGTAATAATAATCTATAAAATTACTAATTTAATTAGGATAAATTAATTTCATAGATGAGAGAAACATATATTTTTTAAAAGACTAATAAATCAATATGGTTAACTTAATTATATAGGTAAAAATAAATACAGTGTTTAAATCCTACTAAGTTAAGCTAGTCGACCTAATTATATAGGTAAGAAATAAACAAAGTGATAAAATCCTACTAAGTTAAGTTAGTCAACTTAGTTGTATGTGTATAAAATAGACAAATATTTAAAGTATACTAAGCTAAGATGGTCAACTTAGTTGTATAGGTATAAAATAGACAAAATGATAAAATACTACTAAGATGAGTTGGTCAACTTAATTGTATAGGTAAAAATTAAATAAAGTGTTGAAATACTACTAAGTTGAGCTGGTTAACTTGTTGTATAGGTAATAAACAAAAAAAATTATAAAATTATACTAAGTTGATTTGGCCAGCTTAGTTATATACACCTAAAATAAATGGAGTGATAAAACCCTACTATATCAAGATGATTGACTTAATTTGTAGGTAGGAAAATCAAAGATAATCTAGGTCAATCTAGTCAACTTAGTTGAATGAATAGAATTTTGGATAAAATACAAAATACTGAGTTTAGCCTAGTCGATTGACTTTGTTCACACAATCAAATAGGTTGAATTTGGTCGATCGAGTTGAAACACAACATGAAACTGTATCACAAATGGTCAATAAAGTCTAAAATATAACAAATAATAGAAACCAAGAAGAAGAAAATATAATTTTATAACTAATAAAGCTAATTAATAATATGAAAAGAAAATCAAGAAGTTATAGTAAAAGGTTTTGGTAAATTTTTAGGCTTCCAAAGATATTTTATTGTTTGTTGGATAGTGAAAACTTAATGTTTAGAGTGCTAACTATGGAGGAAGTATTATTTCAATAACCCACTAAACCCAATTTTATGAGTAAGTTGGAAGTAACTTATCGATGTTAATCACTAACTAAAACACCACAAGATCAAATAGATGGATGGATTCTTAAATTTCAATTTAAAAAAAAATTATATTCATTTTTAAAATATCATGAGGTACATAGAAACTAAAGACCATGTTTATATCTATACTATGGTTATGAGTATTGGGGCAAACCCCTCATACCATGATATTTGTAAATAATAGATAAAGAATGTAAATAGAGTATCTCATATCCCTTCATGATATTATTTAAGTAATTTTAAAACTATTAATACATAATTTTTAGGGAAATCAAGACAAAGTGAAAATAAAGATAAAAATCAAGTGTCAAAAAATCAATTTATAATTTCATAAAGTAAAAAAATAGGCAACAAACTCTTTTCAAATAAAATATGAGATTAGTTACTAAGAAATGAAGGTGAATTACATTTATTATGCTAAAAATAAATTGATAAAATAAGGTCAATCAGGCTGATCTAGTTAAAAATATAAAAGATCACAATCAAGTAGGCTAATATAGTCTGTTGTGAAAATAGGTTGAAAAAAAATAGTTATCCATGTCAACTTAGTTTTTTTGGTAGAAAAGATAAACATAGAACTTTTTCATCTACGTCGAGCTAGTTGAAAATGTGATACAATTTTACAAAACTAAAAAACTGGTAAAATAAAGTAGAAATTAAAATTTTGAAAGATAGAAATTACAAATTAATAAAATTGAAATGAATTTGAAATATGAATCTAGTTGGAATAAACCTAAAGAGTATAACTAGGTTGACCTAGTTGACTTAGTTTTTTGACTAAGAATTCTAAAGATTTAACCATTGATTGTATTATCTAAGCCTAGTTGAGTCATGTATAGGCAAAAATATTAAAATCATAGAGGTTAAATAGAGTTGAATAGGTTGATATAGCTAAAAAATGAAATTAGTAAAATGAAATTAGGTTTATCAATGTGATATAATTTACTAAATAATTAAAATTAAAGACTACTAAAATGAACTAGGTAGACTAGATCAACTTAGTTGAATGCAAGTAAAAATTATAAGAATTGAAAAAACAATGAGGTTAAATAATTTGATATATTTTACTTGAGATGAAACCTTGCAAGCAAAGAACAAAACTAGGTTGACCATCATGACCTAGTTGACTGTAGATACTGGATGTACAAATAGAGGTTAAGACTAGATTAGCCACCATGATCTAGTTGAATTTAAATGGAATTTTTAAAAATGTAAGGCTTAAATTCATGTCAAATTCACTAGAATGTATGTAAAAAATTAGGATAGCTCTATAGCTTATCTAACTTAATAAATCAAAGATCAGATACAGTAATCAACTAAAATCTATCACAATATTATCTATATTAAGAGCATGACCAAATTAGATATTTTACACCTAACCAAGGGATATACTATAAAAAAAACCAAAGGAGAGTATTCTAAAGCATATAAAAAAAGATACTATGAAATAAATGTAGCTAGCTATACATACATGAAATAAACCTAATCTAGTTCTCATTAAAGCTTGTGGCACAAAGGGGGATGGTTAAATTAACAAAAAAAAAATCAAAGGATCATGGTAGGAAAATGGGGGCCTAGATCACCGAAATTGGAAGATGGAAATAAAATAAGACCCTATATTTATACTAAGTTTAAGCATAGAGGTAATGAAATCAAGGAATTATACATTCAACACATATTACTTTATACAATATCTATCTATAAAATGATATAAAAAGAGTTAGGAATACTTTCCTTTAGATGAACCTATTGAGTCTCAAAATATCCTTTGCCTAATGGTGATTTTCAAGAGGTTTTATTTTCTTTGTAAATATCACACTATATAAATCATTTGTGTCCTAGAATACTCCTAATTTTTATCCAATACTTCCTATAAGACAAGCCATCTTCCCTCTAAGGAAAACCATGAGTAATGGTTCCTTTAAATGTATATTTAACATAATTGTAAATTAAAATAATGAAAAAATGAATGTTCCTCTCTATTTTATTTAAATGAGCCTTATATTTATAGAAATTTATAAGTCATAATCCTTCAAAAAATTAACTGACTAGGTTGGCCGTCACACACTAATTTTAAGGAAAAAATTATTATTAGTCCTCAAATCTAAGCCAATTGGGCTGACCTAGTTACATAACATATGCTTTAAACTTTATAACAGGGTCAATCTAGGATAATTTATTAGGAAAATAAGGTGTTTACTTAGTTAGGGGTCAACCTAGGCTAAATCACTAGTGGTATACCCATCCATTTACTAGTGCATCATTTTAGTCATGCACTTAGAGAGATTGAAATGTGATAGGTCCTTTCAAGAAATAAAGCATTAGTAAATGATAAAGTTTAAAACTATTATGTGTATATAGTTGACACTAGGTATGAGGTGTGGTAACTAAAATTGTCCTAGTAATTGAGGTATTGGATGTGGCTCTACCCACAAAGGATAATGTCTTATAATCCTTGCAAGAAAATATGCATAAAAGGTATTTGGTCATGCGGGCCAAGTATCCTCCATGCCTTGATATGGTTTCCAAATAATATCTCCCTATGTGATCATATACAATGCTAAGGCATGTGGTATAACATGTAACATATGGTCCTTTATCCATGCTACATACATGACAATGAAACATATACCACATGTGATAATATTGCAAGCTAATATAGACATGTTAATTTGGTCACCAATGGCTTTGTATCAAACTATTAGATCAATTCTTATCAATCATCAAATATTTAACTTAATAATTTATATTAGTATCTAATTTGGCTTTATAACCTTGAATTAAATTAATTTGGACTAATAAATCAATTAAACAAGGAAAATACACACATTGAATTAATCAAAGGCAAATAAATGACCAAATGCCTAAATTTTTTTAATTAACTTACACATCTTAATCAAAATAAATTAGTAAGTTAAATCAATTTCAAATCCTAATTGAGTTCACCCATGAGATAATAAATCAATTAAATTAATTACTAAAAAGAAAATTCAAGAGCATCTTAGAACATTCTAAAACATACTCTTTACCTTTGTGAGTTGTCACTTTTGGAAAATATTTAAAAGAATATTCTAGGAATATGCCAAACACAACCAAAGTTAATAAAATCAACCATGGTCAGATTTAACCCATTTCAAGGTATTTTAAAGCCTATAAAATCAAGTCTATATCTCTTCATTTAGGCGGCTCAATCAAATTAGAGTTATAATGTAGGAATAGATTCATGAAGCTAAAATCCTAGCATTATAATATTGAAATTGAGCCAAGCCATATCAATCAAGCCAAACATTAAAAAATTTTGCATAGAAGAGATGATGTTAGCCATTTTTCATTGATTAAGACTTCTTATGCATAAACCGATTAAGCCAAAAAAAAAATCATATAGAGCTCTCAAGGAAGGTAAAGATTGTTGTTCTTTGCATTTTAGTTGGGTTTTCAATTGTTTTTTATTCATTAAGCTCCCCCTAAGATCAAGGATTAAATATATTAGTATATTAATTTGTTTATTTCATGGTTTTATTGACTGATGCTTGATTTAATCTCCTCTCTTTGTCAAATTCCTTGATCTTAAATGGCATGCTCGATGGGACACGATTGTGCACCCCACATCTTTGAACAAAAATAACTATTAAAATAGTTCTACTTTTTAATCTTTTTTTTCTAAAATTTTGATAGGATATTATTAATATTTTTATATTAATTCTCTAAAAATTTCATTAAAATCTTATGTGTATTTTAAAAGTTATGACTCTTTTAGTGACTGTCACTTTTTTTTAATTAATTTTATGGTAAAAATAGTTAGTATAGAGATAATAACTTTTTTGTTATTAACCTTTTTGACATGAATTTTAGAATAAAGGTGAATCATAGACCTATAAATAACTTCCAAAGATTTTGTGACAAATGGATGTATATTTTAGAATCTATGGCTAAATTAATGACTATAAGTTTTTATAATTTTTATGTTTGGTTTTATTTTTCTAACCTTCTAACTTGTTATATGCATGTTTCATAGGTTTATTTTATTTTTTTAAGATTTATTTATTTTTTTATTGAGAATTTTTCTAACCTTTTCCTAAATTAACATGTTTGATTTTTTGGGTTTTACCTTTAGGTCGATAGATCTTACCCTTCAAAATTACTTGTCTTATTTGATAAATAAGATTCAAGGTGAAATAAAGTTCTGACCTTTTCTTTACAAGACCTATCTGAAGAAAATTATTTCAATCTAAATTAGTCTTTTCACACTTCATTTGGATGTCTAAAATGAACTAGGAATCCTTCAATTTGGTGTTTAAATAAAATTTTTAGGTTTTTTAATTAGTTAATTTTTTATGGTTTATTTCAAAATTCACAATTTAAAGCCAAGGGGATAAAAGAATAACACCACACATTTCATTTAGTGCTATACAACTGAATACACTTCAAATTTTTTGTAATTTGTTTTCATTATTTTTTAATTCTAAACTTGTTTGAGTAAATAGGTAGTTGTGCATGTATTCTATCCCATCCGTCCCCTTTACGAAACTTTTGGGATTAAAAGTGCCAACATATTTTTGGGTGGTTTACAATTATTTTCATTTTCACTTCTTAAAGCCAAGGGGCTAGTAATGAATCTAATCAAACACTTTCAATTTGGTGCAATGAAATTAACCTCATTTCAATTATTTATAAACTTACTTGTTGATTGTGTGTTTTAGTGAAAAGAGACATGCGTTTATGATCTCCCATTCATCCCCTTTAGGGAAATTTTGGGATTAAAAATGCCATCTCATCACACTTTGAGCCTAGTCCAAAGCATAGAAATAATGTTGTTTACAGCTTTCCCCCAAAACTTAAAATAGTATTGGGTGATCTTGAGGTGACTATAAAGTCTTTCTATTATGTCATTTATTTCATTGCATGTTGGCTTATGAAGGGGAATTCATTACCTCCCACAATTTCTATAGGGAAGCTTTAACCTAGGGTTTCATTTCTCAACATTGACTTCATCACCACCACTAGGATTAGAGGTTTGAGCTGCTAAACCACCTTTTAGTGTTAAAGTTAAGCACTATGATGTATCTACATATTATATATCACACTACATTGATCAAGATATGGATGTAGTGGTTGAAAAAAGGGAAAGACATTTTTACAACAAGCCAAGTGTTATGGACACTCAATCAAAGTGCACTTATTTTTCATCATTTGACATGAAATTCATTATATTATTGATCCATATATAATTTTTTCAAAATAATTAGTTTATTCAACCCATTATTTCCATACCCTTGTTAGGATTTGGATGATTATATTTAGTGTATTTTGGTCATTTTTTCTTGGTGTGTTAGACTAAAACTTTTTTTGTTTAAACCATATCATTTGATGAGTAATGAGTCCAAATCAATGCATTGTTTGAGGAGGCATTACACCATTTGTATGACACTTTGATTTAAATTAGTAAACATTCCATTTTTGTGTCAAAACATTGGGAGTAGCATTTGATTTATAAGGGTACCGTTATGCTAGCCAAATCATTTCAAAATATTGTGCCTTTATGGTCTTGAAACATAAACCATTTGTCACATCATCTTTTGGGAGTGATAATGTTATTAGGCTGCCCATTTTATTTCAAAAAACTTGTCTTTTTTCATCTTGCTTCTCCATTATCAATTTTTTCTAACTAATCACTTGAGCCTTGTTGAATCATGGATTAGTGTGGTCATGTTATCCAAATATTTCTAGCTCTTTGTCATCAAATTCATATTTTATCCTTAGTTTAAATTCAAATATTAGTTGATTTTGGTTTAGACCTCAATTTTTGGGGTTGATACCTAGATCTTCCTCTTTTGGATTATGTAACTTGGGTTGATTCATCACTCAAATTTGGAAAATTATATTATTTTGTGTTTTTATTTTTGTCAAATCAGTTTATCTTCAAACATTTGTTGTTTAGCATCTTATACTAATCAAATCACATTTTATGCGTAGAGTCATGTACCTTGTCTATGTTGAATTATTCCAAGTTTTTTAGATTAATAAATAATCCTTAAGTCAAGATTTTTACACCATTTGGCCATTAGTCCTCACATATCTTGTTTGAGCCTAGCTTTTGACTCTGTGTTTACACAAAAGACTTAGCAAATTTTTCCTTTAGTAGCTTAGACCTACTTGGAACATGTTTCAACATTGGAATTTGGTAGTTTTATTCATAATTTATTTTTCATGACCTTTGAATGTATCAGACACTTAGCATTTATCATTTGATGCTAGACTATTTTTATCAAGTCTTTGCATAGACTTTTTAGAGATTTAGCTCCACCTTTAACTGAGATAGATCACATTTGAACCCTTTGTTTTTACAAAAGACATAACTTTTAGAGAGCTTATATAACTCTAATCCCTTCTCTTGTTATGAAATATTTGTCATTTAATTTGAACATGGCTCACTATACGTGTAGTGGAACTATGTACAATTCAGGATATGGAAATCCTTTCCCACAAGGGGACTTTATGGAAAACCCTACTGAAGACAATATCATTTGGGAAATAGATTATTATCCACCCAAAAACATTCAACCAAGGGGATAAATTCAAGATCCTTTGCTAAACTATTTGGTTAGTAAACCTATATGGAGGAAGATCAAGAGATAACAACCCAATACTTATCTAGTATACCATTAGTTGTAGAAAGTACTCAACAACAACCTTATCACATCATAACACTATCAATGTATGATCCCAATAGAACCATATAGGTAGGGTATGAAAACTTACAAAATCTAGAAAGAGAGCCTTTCAACATGTTTTACAATTAGACCCATGAACAATTATGTTCTATCAATCCTAATGCCATTATACCAATACCTTATCAAAACCCCCATGTGTTTATCCCACAAAGAGGTCCCATAAATGACTACTTCAATCAAATACATTAAACATGCCAAACATATCTCAATTTAGTGAGTAACTTCACTAATATGGCCTTGCCAAATGCACCTCTTATTAATATAGCTCTTCAAACATAAGTTTTCATGTAGTTGATAGGTCAAGACAATCAAGCTTTAGACCCATTTACACAAAACACTTCAGTAGAAACCATGTTCAATACACCAATTATAGAGGAAATATCTTCAGTTTCTACATAGGATACTAAGTAAAACATAGGGGATAATGTGCAAGCAACATCTAATTTAAACCAAAGTGGTGTTGACACATAAACAATAAATCAAAAATAAAATGTACTTTTAGGTAGGACCATTAAAGGTTTTTAAAATCAAGGAGTAGGATTTTTTATATCCCAACCTCAACCAATTACCACTAATCCTCAACCAATTATTTCTTCAAGCACATGACCAACAAGATTAAGTTACCATCCAACAATCGGTACCACATCGAAACAAAACATGTTGAATCCTACTCTTCCCCAAAATATGATGATTAGTATTCATAAAAAGTAGGCACAATCAAGTATCCCAACACAATAGAGGCTGAACACATTACCACCTCAATAGGGGGTGACCAATGTTCTACCTTACCAGTTAGTAATGAACATACCTCTTCCTTCATAGGCCAATATACCAATCCAAAATCAAATGATGTCTAATCTATAGCATGTTCATATTGGCCAATTACATGTATCAAATCTCCAACATATATCCACTTCTCAAAATTTATTCATGCAACAAAAAGGTTCCAATGTTCTTCAAGTACCTTCTAAGTAGCAATTGCCTTTTTTGCAAAACATACCACAAGTTCAGAGACAAGGTCTTGGAACATAAGTTCCTAATTAATAACAAGGTTTTAATAATTGATAGCAAGTCCCTATTTAACCATAATAGACATAGTATGGTTATATCCCTCCATCCCAACATTAATATCCACAAAATAATTCATACATATCCAACCCCAACCAGAATGTCACACCACCATAGGTACAATTTAAAAAATTGCACCATAATCCATGCATGCACATTCCTAGACCATTCCCTAGCAAATCCAACCTAGCTTAGTAAATATCTTCATCATATCCCAGTCCAAGTCATCCACTTGTGAATGCCCAACCATCAACCTAGGCCAACATTCTAATAAGTTTCCTTAAGTAAGAATTACAACAAATGAAGGATGCAATTTCCACCATCCAAGATAGGAAATAGGTTGAAAAGTTAAAATTGGATGATGTATGTTCATATCCTTTTAATATGGAGTACTTATAGATTCCATTCCTTCTAAGATATGAGCCACCTAAGTTTGACAAGTATAAGGGGAAAGATGACCCTAAAGCACATCTATAAAAGTTCTTTATTTCATGTTAGCTAGTGGCATATAGTGACATTTATCTATTATTGTTATTTCCAAGGAGTTTAGCTAGATAAGCCTTATAATGGTTTCTAAAATTAACAAATAACTCAATTTCTAACTTTAATGATCTATCAGACAAGTTTTTGTAACACTTCTCATACAATCTCAAGCATGAGATTTCATTGTTTGACTCAACATAAGCAAATAAAAAATAGGTGAAATATTTGAAAATTATCTATAGTGATGGAGAGAATTTATAACCCACTTTACACATAGTCTACCAGATAAAAATTAGTAGTTATGTTTACCAAAAATCTAGATAGTGAAATATCCTACTATCTAGAATTATAGTGTGCACACACATTCAAAGAGATCATCGACAAAGGTTTAGTGATCAAAAAAACACTTATCAACAAAAGGATCATGAAACTAAACTTAAATAATTAGAACAATGGTCAAAACCAAAATTAGACGAATCATTAGAACCAAAATCCAAACCAAGTGCAAGCATCACAACTAGCATAGGCCAATAACAATGATCAACCAAAATAATTTAAGTATAATAAGAATATTATTGGGAATGGTGTAATCAAGTCATGCCATGTCCAAATGGTGTAAACACCATCTACTCAACCAACACCACCTTTCCACATCAATCCTACTGAACAACCTCTTTAATAACCATAACATGCATAACAAGCACAACCTAGGTTAGCACAATAAATGCAATAATCATAGTAGTCTTTGACTTTAAAAAACCCACCTCTTCTAAGGAAAAACCCACCTTCTCATATTAATTTTAGAAACCTTGGAAAACCCATCAAATTATTCTTTTGAAAGCTTGTATCACCTAACCTAATCAAATACCTTATTCTAAAAGATTAATATCATAAAGATACAAACATGTCAGACTCGTACAAGACATAATAATTCTATGAGCTTCATAGGGTTAAAGGTCATAATTTTCAACATTGTGTGAAAATAAAAGATGTCATTCAAAATATGTTGGAGAATAGTGAGATCACATTGGATAATGGATCTTCCACATCCACTCAGAACCTTGGCATTTATCATAACCCATTTCCTCAACATAATAATCAGCTAATGCAACAACAATAACATCAGCAACAAAGGCTGAATTAGTAGAATCAACACCAGAACTAACAAAACCAAAATAATGGATAAAACCAAGGCTAAAATAGTGGCCACAACCAATAAACCTACCATGCCATTACACATGACTATAACTCAATTTTAGGTCATATCTCAGGAGGTAGTCTTAACACCATTTCCATCAATCCTAGACCAAATTTCAACTATACAAGACCTTTGCTAGTCATACCAAACCAATCCAATCATTTTAATAACCCTTCTTTGACCTAATACTACACATAATCAAACTATTAAGTATGGATTCCCACATTAGGACCTTATAATGATAACTCATCATTCACCCATGACCACAGTCAAGTGCATTGGTGATCGAGACTTATCTTATATGCCTCCATCATCATCGATTAACAAAAATAGTCCTATATCTAATCCTAATTGTGTAATCATAACTTCATGGTCTAAAATTACTATACTAGGCCCACAACCACTTTCTACTTCACCCATCATCCAACCCACCATTCAGCATCAGAATAATCCATTTAACATTGTTTAAGAAAAGACATTTGATACAGTGGAACAATTACAAAATATACCAACATAAATATCAATTTTAGATTTGTTATGCACATAAATAATATAAAATAAAATATTGAATGAATATCTTATCCAATCCACTATTCCAAATGACATATCCCCTAACCAATTTCAATCTTTGGTTAGACACCTAGCTCTAACCCATCAAGTCACATTCAACTAAAGTGATATGTCACCTCTTGGTCCACTGCATAATAGTCCATTATATATTGAAGTATATATAATTTGGTACAAATTAAAACATGTCCTTATCAATAATGGATCAAGTCTAAACATAGTGTCTCTCAAGCTCATCAAGATTCTTAGGTACACAATGATGGATCTCCAAGCAAAAATAGTCACCATCAAAGCATACAAGAATCAAGAGCATGAATCATAGGGCACCATTAGCTTGCTATTTATCATTGGGACCTTTACTCATGATACCCTTTTCCATGTGTTGGATCTTGATTTTTCATACAATATGATTCTAGATAGGCCTTAGCTATATGAGATTCATGCAATTCCATTGACATTGCACCAATGTATCAAGCTCTCTCATTCACAGATGAAGGTTAACATTCCAAGAGATTTTCATCTATATGAGCATTGTAAACATCTAAAGGCTGAGTTCCAAAGTTACAACTATCATTTTAGAATGAATCCATCTAATTAGTAGGATAAGGGGAAGGCAATACTCCTTGAATTTCTAAAAGACAACTACATTGATGCTAATACCCTTGATTCTCTCAATCATATGCCACCTCCTAAAGTATCCAATCATTTTACCATCTCAACTAATGGCCCAAGTATCACTTGAATCATGATACATTTCATATCACAAAGCTTTTTTGAAACTAAAAATCCTTTAAAATACCTAAAGCTATGCCACACATGCACTAGCAAAGAAAGGGGAAATGCCACATTCATAATCTAGGACCAATCATTTTCATACCAACTTCTAGCCTAGAAAAAGACCCTCTCAAAGGATATGAGTCATGGTTATATAATGATAATTTGGCCAATTATTACAATAACCCCAAGTATCCCATTCCAATCGCATCATGAAAAATCAAGATTATGAAGGAAGGGGCCTCTGACCAAATCTATAGGGAATGTTGGAACCTATTCCTATGACCAAGTCCAAAGGACCCTATGGATTTAGATTTAAACCACTTGGGGGTGACCCTATATACCTTACTCATGTTCCTTCACCATCGACTAGTGATGAAGATGTTGATAATGAAGTAGAGTCTAATCATATCTTATTTGATGACTTACCCCAAACCAACATGTTTGATAATCACACCATTTGAACCCTTCACCCAATCATTCATAATAATCCCCTACCATTATATTATCCACAACTAATATATTGGTACCAATAAGAGACACACCTACCAATTGATGAGTTTTAAAAGATGCAGCCTTCTATGATTTGCCTTAGGGACAATGTTCCATTAAGAGATCATAAATCAAGATTCTCAATCAAATTAGATATTGAAGCCTATTTTGGATAACAATTAAACATTCTTAGCCAAAATCAAATAAATAAAACATTGAGATCTCAAAGTGAAAAAATATTTGAGGCACTTTTTAACCAGGGAAATAGTAAAGATAAAGGCCAATCTAGTGGTGAAAACCTATTTCAGGTGCCACTAGACAATGGTGTTCAACCTTCTTCATGTATAAACCAGGAGACCACCAATGATGAACTTGTTTACAGGTTCAAATTTTGTATTTAAGAGAATGAATATTTTGAGAAAATCATGCAAGAAAATAAAAATGATGAAGTTCACTATGGATCTGAGTTTAGCCTTAAAGAGCAATAGGATTTTGATCAAATCATTCAAGGGCATGCTAATAACAAACATGATAGTGGGTTTAAATTTAATCTTGAAAGGTAGGAATCCTTTCATCAATTCATACAAGAATTTTTGACTTTATTTATTACATGGCTTGATCTCCCATTAGTAGATTTTGATTCATCACGTCTTGGAGAGATTGACAAAGAACTAATCCTAACAGACGACTTTAATGTTGTTAATCAGTTCAAATCATTACCAACTATCCTTGGTGATAGCTCAACTCTTCTAGTGGAAGATACAATAAAGGTTAATATTGGGTCCCCAGATGACCCAAAGTGGATCAATCTAGGTGCATACCTTACTAAGAAGGACTATGAAGTCCTCACAAACCTACTTGTAGGTATATTTTCTTGGGCATATTCTATCATGCTAGTTTTGGACCCCAACTTAGTTTTACACCACCTTGTGGTCAATCCAGATGCCAAACCAATAAAATAAAAGCTATGCAAGATGCATCTTCACATTGCTATATTAGTGAAGGAAGAGTTGGAGAAACTCTTATAAGTAGGATGTATTAGACTAATTGAATACTCTGAATGGATTTCTAATGTAGTACCTATCAATAATAAACTAGAGGGAATTATAATATGTACTAATTTTTGTGACATTAATAATGCATGTCCTAAGGATAAATTTTCATTGCCTAACATTGACATGATAATTTACTCCATAGTGGGTCATGAAATGCTTTCACTAATGGATGGCTTCTCAAGTTAACATCAAATTATAATAACACCAAAAGACTAGCTTATAATAGAATTCACCACTTCATGGGGAATATTCTATTATCAGGTGATGTTGTTTGGCCTTAAGAATGTAGGGGCCACTTATCAAAGAGCTATGACAGTTATATTTCATGATATGATGAATGACACTATCAAAGAATACATCGACGACATACTAGGAAAATCCAAAACTAGGGCCGATCATCTAGTAACATTAAGGAGGATATTTAAGTGACTATGAGAATACAAATTCAGGCTCAACCTTAAGAAGTTTGTGTTCAAATTTATGTTAGGAAAATTTTTGGTCTTCATCATGTCTCACAGGGGTATTGAAGTTGATCTAGTTAAAGTAAGAGCCATAATAGATATGCTAGCACTGAGCAATTTGAAGTAATTTCATAGTTTTTAGGGAAAGATTCAATCCATTTGATGCTTCATATCTCAATTATCAGACAAGTGCCATCCATTTACACACCTACTCAAGAAAGGTGTCACATTTCATTGGGATAATGATTGTCAAAAGTACTTTTAGTAGTTAAAGAACTATCTATGAATCCCCTAGTTTTATTTCCTTTGATGCCAAGGAAATAATTCTTGTTATATCTCTTTGTTATTGATAATTATCTAGGTGTACTTCTAGTTTAACATTATGACAATGGAAAAGAGCATACAATGTACTATCTAAGATATACACTGGTTACATATGAGCACAACTATACACCCATCAAAAAATCTTGTCTTGTTATGGTTTTCATATCTAAGAAACTGTGCCACTACATGTCAAACAATAATACCATGGTTATTTCCCAAGTAGATCCACTTAAGTATCTACTATCAAAAATAGCTTTCCAAGGCCAGATGGTCAAATGGATCATGCTACTCAGTGAGTTTGAGATAGAGTATGTAAATCATAAAGTAATTATGATGAAAGTTCTCATAAATCAACTTGCTAAAGCACCTCTTAAAGATATAGAGCCATTAAAATTCCAATTTACTGATGAATCCATCACTAACATCATTGAAACACTTATTAAAGAGCATCCCTAAAGGCTATATTTTGATGGATCATTCACTGCACAAGGATCAGTGGTAAGATTTTTATTTATAAAGCCTTAGGGGGATCTAATCCCCAAGTTATTTAAAATCAACTTTCCTTGTGCCAATAAAATGGCCAAATATGAAGCACTCACCGTAGGGCTTTGACAGGCAGTATAATGGAACATATGTCATCTAACAATTTATGGTAATTCTTAATTAATCATCAATCAGGTTATGGATCACATCTAAACTAAAGATGACAAGTTAGTTATATACAAGGAAATGGTTGACACTCTTAAGCAATAAATTTCCAACATTCAATTTGAGCATATACCAAGAGCAAGCAATAGAACAATAGATGCCATGGATACCATTAGATCATTGATTCATCATGTAGATATAGCTAGTGAGTATCAATTTCTTGTAGAAAATATAATAGCACTAGCTCATAAACCTTCAACTATTGCAATAATATGTGATATTTTTGGCCCTATCTCTAATTGGTACTCAAACCTATATGCCTATTTACATGAGAAAATCCTCCCACCAAACTTATCTTGAAAACAAACCAAAGCTTTCATCTACAATGCCCAATGTTACACCCTACTTAGACCAACCCTATATCATCATAGTTTTAATGGAACTCTAATTCATTGTTTACATGGGTAGAATATATACTAAAATTATGGGAATTTCATGAAGGAGTATGTGGAACCCACACCCGTAGGGTAGTCCTATCCAAAAAGCTCTTATGTACTAGTTACTCTTGGTCAATAATGGATGCATAATGTGACAAGAAATGTGATAAGTGTCAATGGCATGTTAATTTGATTCATGCACCCATAAAGACCTTAAAACCAATGCTGATACCATGGCCATTTGCTACATGGGGCCTTAACCTCATTGGGAAGATAAACCCCACCTCATTAGATGTCCATAAACACATTCTCACTGCCACTTAATAATTCACTAAATGGGTTGAAGCTATACCCCTCACTTACATGACTGGAAAGAAAATTTATAAATTCATCTTTAACCATCTCATTTTCCACTACGATATCCCTTCTAACATTATATCTGATAATGGAGGATCATTTAAGAATAAAGATGTTGAAAATCTATGTGATAAATACAAGATCACACAACACTTTTCAATGATGTATTACCCTCAAGGTAATGGTGAGGATGAAGCATCAAACAAAACCATTATCAACATTCTCAAAAATATTGTCAATGATGTTGATCATGAATGTTACCTTCAAATATTCCATGCCCTTTGGGCATACCATACCAATCATTGCACATGCATAGGAGCCACTCCATACTAGCTTGTTTATGGCATTGAAGCCATACTTCCCATTGAGGCTAAGTTACCTTCATTATGCATATCTTTAAATCATGTTCTCATTGATAGTGACTATCGAGTAGCTCACCTAAAAGATCTATATTTACTTGATGAGAAGTGCATGAATGTTGTGAATAATTTGAAAGCCTATTAGAACTGACTTTGGGGTCAATACATTTGAACTTGGTGATCTTATCTTAAAAGAGAACCAAAAGAATACCATAACTAAAAATAAGCATAAAGGAAAGTTCAAACCCAATTGGGTGGGTTATTTCATCATCACTGTAAACTATAGCAATGGAACAAATAGGCTCACCATACTAGATGATAATGAACTTGATGAGCTGATGAACATTATTCACGTCAAATGGTACTATTTTTGAGTAACTTAATGTATTGTATATAAGGACCATTTCAAGTTATACCATATTATCAATATTATTATTTATACCATTATCAAACTATGTGTTCTACTATCCTCTCATTTTGACATTCTAGCTAGACCATCAAACCATTCCATTCCTACTCGACCAAACATGTTTTGGATCCTATCAACCTAGCACGTTTGACCTTGGTTCATCCATTGGTTTCACATTTTCAACATACATAATTAGATTAGTTTCAATAGTTATTTTAAGAATTTTAGATATAAATAGTATTTTGGAGTAGTATGATAGAAGTTTTGGTAGTTACATCCTTCATTTCTTGGTCCCTTATTATCAAGTTTGTTTATGTGAGCTTGATTATATCACATGCTAGGGAAAATCAATATTCATTGGTCCTGATACTAATTATATCACCTACTAGGTAAAATTGGTATCATTCATCTATCAGTTGTATCCTGCTTATAACTACCTATAGGTAAACTAAGGGAAACATTTGTTTATTGTGCCTTGACATATCACCTAGCCATTCCTATGTTGTATTATGCCATCATACCAACTATGCCTATTTTGTTTAAATTGGCTACTATACGAGTTAGATTCCTCTATTATGAGGTAAAATACTATGAACTAAATCCATTTTGGGACTATGTGGGTGGTGTTTGATTCATGTTGAGGTCACCTCAATCCCCCTTTACCCATGCTCTCACCATTTTGTGAGCATCATTTCAAGTTATAACACTCTTACCATTTTGTGAGAAACTTTAACCATGCTCTCACCATTTTGTGAGCATCATTTCAAGTTATAATTCTCTCACCATTTTATTAGTAACTTTAGCTATGCTCTCACCATTTTTAAATAATCATTTCAATTTCTCATTCTCTCACAATTTTGTGAGCATCATTTCAAGTTATAACGCTCTTGCCATTTTGTGAGCTTGGAGCATTTTAGTATCTCATCCTTCTCGATTGAGTTGAGACGATTGAAAAATTCCAAAAACATTTGAAAATAATTTAGAGAAAATAAAAAAATTTACCACTTATTTACCTTAAGTATTTTGGGAACTGTCAGTCATAAACAAATCACTTATTCCTTAGTTTCCCCATCTTTTTTGTCCTTTTATCCTACGCTATCACCATTTTGTGAGTTCATCCCTATTATTCTATCATATACATCATGTATTCTATCAATTATCCTTTTATTCTCATTTCATGGGAGAACTAAATTTGTCCTAAAGTTTTGTTGGATCATCATATCCATAGGAACTATGTAGGTAGAGTCCACTTTCCTAGCGCATATGGAGATTACTTGACCACCCCGTTCATTTTCTTCTATTCACCCATCTTATTTATTTGTTTAGTTGTCACCTATTTTCTATGGTAAATGTTCATCATGTTATTTTTACTAACATAGGGACTAACACTTTTTTGTTTCTTTGTTTGTCTATTTTATTTATTTTTTTGCGTCCCTGTTTGTTTGCTTTCAACACTATGGCCTTAATTCAGTCTATGTATGTTCATTGGGTGATTCCTTGCACATTTTATTGAATATATCCATATTAAAATGTTTACATTATCATCGCGGTGAAATTATTTTCCATTGAGTATTGGATATCAGGAGTCAAACCTTATGCATATTTTGGCCAAGCCCCTATGGTGTTTTATCATGAGGCCTACCATCAAATGCTACATCAAAAATCAGCTTTGAGAGGTCTAAAAAATCAATGTAGCATCACCATCTCCTTAGTATTGACATCAATAATGATCCCAATCTAATACCAAATTATATCCCAAATAGAGTAATTAAGTAATGAAATAATTTCAACCTTTATTAGTTTGAATGAGAATCTCCCTAATAGAAAGTTGTCCTAATTCATCTTTATCATCTATATAAAGTTATCACCCATTAGCCAACAATCATGTTTTTCTTAATCAAGGTATATTTAATTAGCATTATACACCATACCACATGTATTCTCAATAATTATATCACCTATTGGGGCAAATCATTGTGTTATCACCATTTTCCTTTCTTGTTTGTTTGTCCTAACTAGGGCAGCTCCATCTTCTCCATGATTATATCACCTCCTGGGGAAAATCATTGTGTTATCATACCACATTACCACTATTGGGGTACAAAGATTATAACTACCTTTGGTAAAACCATTTTACATCATCCCACTTGCATTTCTCAATGATTTTTCCCAACTTTGGGTAAATCATTATGTTATCACCCCACCATCTTCATTTGTTTTGTCCCCTCATTTTGGTTCTTTCTTTTGAGGGACTATTTGATGACCTACTTGCCAATCACTCCTTTGAGGGAGAAACTATAATTCAATCATTACCATTATAGTCATAAGAATAAAGAACCATTTTATTCTTTGCAAAGATATTACTATGCTTACAGCTTAAAACATCTTCCCAAATAGGGGCAAACTATAGACATGTAAATTTGGCCACTAATGGCTTTGTATCGGACTATTATACCAATTCCTACTAATCATCAAGAATTTAACCTAAGAAATTATATTAGTCTCAAATTTGGATTTATAAGCTTTTATTAAATCAATTTGGCTTAATAAATCAATTAAACAAGGAAAATACACACATTGAATTAGTCAAAATCAAATAAATGAGCAAATACATAAAAATAATTAATTAACTTACACATCCTAATCAAAATCAATTAGTAAGTTAAATCAATTTCAAATCCTAATTGAGTTCACCCATGAGTTAATAAATCAATTACTAAAACGAAAATTCAAGAGCATCTTAGAAAATTCTAGAACACACTCATTACCTTTGTGAGTTGTCACTTTTGTAAAATATCTAAAAAAATATTCTAGGAATATGCGTAACTCAAACAAAGTTAATAAACTCAACAATGGTAATATTTAACCCATTCCAAGGGATCTGAAAGCCTATAAAACTAAGCCTAGAGCTCTTCATTTAGGAATTTCAATCAAATTAGAGTTATAATGCAGGAATAAATTCATGAAGCTAAAATCCTAGTGTTATAATGTTGAAATTGAGCCAATACATATCAATCAAGCTAAGCATTAAACAATGTTGCATAGAGGAGATTATATTAGCCATATGTCATTGATGAAGACTTCTTATGCATAACCAAGCAAGCCAAATGAAGAAATCATTTGGAGCTCTGAAGGAAGGTAAACATTGTTGTGATTTGCATTTTATTTGGGTTTTCAATTAATGTTTATTCATTAATCTCCCCTTAAGATCTAGTCTTAGAGATGTTAGTATGTTAGTTTGTTGATTTCATGGTTTTATGGAATAACACTTGATCTAACCTCCTCTCTTTGTCAAATTCCTTGATCAAAACTAATAAATAAAAAATATATCATAAATTTAACTACTCAAAATAATAATGTATCCAATCATCATTTTCCCTATGGTAGAATACTATTAAATCCATGCACTGATTATATCTAGATCATATATACCAAGTATTACATCATGCCCTGATCCAACATGGACTAGCATAGTGAAAAATATACAGTGGGACCTTCCTATCCTACTTTTGATATATAACATGAGCTATTATAAAGATAATAATGGCCTTCCAAACATCTTGAATAACCAACACATATACATTAAATAGGTGCACTCACAAGCCTACCTAAGTATATATAAGACCTAGTTGACCATAAGGCTAAAGACCATATCTTTAAATCTATCTATAGTTTATCCCACATAGTATGCATGCTTACAATCAAAATTTTCATAAATTCATGGACATCCTCTAGGGTGATTCACACCTAATTATTATCCACATCCACCACCCACCTTAAAATATTAGTTAGTCGCTCCCAGGTTTCTAAGAACATGGAGACCAACTCCACACTAAGCATAATTCACTACATCTCCATGACACTACCAAAACCCAATGTAATCAACTAATATAAATCTATTATAAGAAATTATCAAGTATATTATGTATCCAAATCACATATACTAATCTCTAGAGCCTCAATCCCCTCTTCCAAATAAAAATAATAATGTATTAACTCTTTATCCCAAATAATAATCAAACATACTTAAAAAACTAAAAATACAAGAAATTAATATACTTAATTCCTTCATCAACATAATTTTCCTTTTATTCATCATTCATAACTAGGTTATCCATTTACTCTATTACATCACATACTTATATTTTTCTATTAAGTTGGCTTGACATTATGCAGTCAACCACTTGACTTATCCCTATTAGCTAGATGGTACATAGTCAACCAAGATGGCCACCTTACCAACTAAGTTATCCATCTAAAATAATACCATATTAAACCACATAATATTATATCATCCACCCTTACTCATTCAAAATATATTGGTAAACTTTTATACCAAACCATCCATCCTAAAACTAACATAGTTGATCATTATGTATGTCATAGACCACCCTTTCTTGTTTTAACTAGGTCAACCACCTTAAATGTTGTTGGATAGTCTATTTTATAATTATTTAAACCAATTAATATTTGGTTGGACACTTAGTAACCAAACCTTACCAATTTAAATAAGTCAGCTAGGCTAACCTCATTCAATTTGTGTGGTGATTTTTAACTAGTTTATCATTAACGACCTAGACCTAATTTTTCACCTTTTGAATGTTACCCACTATTCATGGTATTTTTACTCTATTACTGATTTTCTATGGCAAATTATGTTACATAGATTTTCCTCACAAGCCAATTTTCTAAACCTAGTTCATTTTTATACCAAAATGCTAAAACTTAGTATTAATTCCACCCTATCTAGATTATCTTGACATCAATTATGACACATCCTCTAGCTCATCCTCATCCTTGCATCTAGGGTGTCATCTCTCTCTTATCTAATTACAGCCAAATATAAATCTAATTTATAGAATTATAAAATGTACAAATGAATAGTTCATTACCCTTTTATTATTATTATTTTTAAATTTTAACCTTGCAGTTATTTATCAAAAACATTCATATTTTTCTCATAAATTTGATTTTGTAAACTCTTTTGAAAAATATGAAGTAATAATGAAATATTGATAAAGTAGATAATTTTTAAATGCTAACTATATAAAATGAATTAGGATGGATCTAGAGCTTATCCTACTTAGTTGATTCTAAGCTTGGATAAAGTAATATTACCAATAATTCATTGTATAACTATCTATATCAGGACAAGACCAATTTAGATATGATAAACCTAACCAAGGGATATATAACTACACAATGCCAAAGGAGAGGGTTATAAATCCTTTAGGAAAATGATACTATGTAATAAATCTAGCTTTTCCTATATAATACATAAAATAAATCTAATCTAGTGTTCACTAAAGCTTGTGGCACAAAGGGGGATAGTTAAACAAATTAAAAAAAACATGCAAAGATAACTCTACTAAATTCAATGTAGATGTAAACTAAGCAAGGAGTAGAACATTCGTCATATCACTTTGTGCACTATCTATCTAAAAAATGAAAGAGTAAAAGTTAGGAATGCTTACCTTGAATGAAAATGTCTTGTCTCAATATCTCCCTTGGCCAATGATGCTTTGAAAGAGATTGTTTTGGATTTTTAAGGATCATATTATATAAGTCATATCTAGGCTAAAATACTCCTACTTTGCATCCAATAATTTTCCACAAGACAAGCTTATTTCCTTCTAAGGTAAGACCTTAAGTAATGACTCCTCAAGTGTAGAAATAGAATAATTTTTAACTACAATAATGAAAAAATGAATGGTCCATCTATTGGATTTAAGTGAAAATGGTATTTATAACCAAATATTGACCATAAAAATTCATGGTAATTTAGCTAAAAAGGTAGACCAGTTCAATTTTGTTAGGCATGAAAGATAACCATTAGGTTTAGAAATATATTAGCTAGGTTGATGTAGTTATGTAATGTGTGTTTAATCCTTAAAAAAATTAAACTAGATGACACAGTAGGAAAATGAATAAAAAGAGTGTTTTCTTAGTTAGGGGTTATTTTATAAGGTGACTTTCTTATAATAGTGGATAAATGGGTTTTAATCACTTAGGTAGTTGTATAAAAGTAAATTTTAGCATTTTGAGGTAATGTTATAGGAACAAAAATTATTGTGAAGCACCAAAAGTCTGCCCACCCCTTTCCTAGTAAACCCTTTAAGGTGTGCACTTAAAGAGATTGAAACGTCATAGGTTATTATAAGAGAGAAAGTATCAATAAATGATAAAGTTTAAAAATATTATGTGTATACATATGACCCACTCAAAGCTCATCACATCTCATGTAGTTGTAACATGGGATGGTTCTTTAAGAAAGAACATAGTGACACATAATGTTGAGCTAATAAATTGTATTAAAATATAGAAATTAAAAATTTGAAATTGAAGTAACTAATAGGAAGTTTTGGAAATTACTAAAATTATCATATACATATCTTAAATTAACTTTATCACTAAATGGTTATCTTTTGTATTTGTAGTCTTGATCATGGATGGCACATTAATTACTTCGGACAAGCCCTAAGGATAAGAGGGAAATAAAAATAAATGAACTTTAGATAAATAAATTAGTTACTTGGAAAATTGGTAAGTTGGGATGAAAAATGCTAAGTTAGAACCAAAATACCAAGAAAAATAGATAAAAAGTTAGTAAATTAGGTAACTAAAAATACAAGGCTACTAAATGACTGATAGACCTAAAAATTGTACCTTAAGTAATAAAATTAACAAACCAAACAAAACCAAGGACATATGAAACTAAAATAATTGATTAAAAATCAATGTAAGAGAGGTAACAAACAAACCAAACAAAGATAGAAAAATAACATAAATTTAAACAACATTGAGAAAGAGAAGTAACAATACAAACTCACTCAATAATGGACAAAATAAATAGAAAATAGAATGAAATGGTTCAAAAAATGGTGAAAATTAATTTTAGAGTCTTAAATATAATGAATGAAATCCAAGAAGAATAAGTCAATGATTAAGGAAGTAACACATAGTCATTCAAAGATACAACTTCTATTCTTAAGATAGATAAACTAAAACAAACTTATTATGAGAATATTTGAAAAGAGATGAAGAATAGGGAAAATATAAGTTGGAAAAATATATTATAAACACACTTTCTTATCAAGGGGGAATATTAGATGGGTGGGTGGGAAATGAAGGTGGTACTGAGGTAAATGATATTTATTAAAAACAAGATACTCAAACCAAGCTATAAAAATGAGAAGACTTTTGACATTTAGGACTCTAGAAAACTTGCCTTAACTACATGAATTTGGGTTATAGTTTTGTTTATATAACATCCTATGAAGGCTATATATATGGAAATTAAAATTACCCTACCTTTACACAACATGTTCCCCATTCCTCAAGACCCTTTATAAATTCATCAGTATATTTTCAAGATTGGGTACTTGTGTGAGAAATTAGGTAGCACTATATATAAGTTTGATATATCCTATCCCAATCTACTGGCCTACCATACCCCAATGGACCTCAATTATATCATGAGGTTAACTGTGGAGTTTCAGATTTAATTAGAATAGGATATGTGTTTGATACTAATTTTTGTTTGGTGTGATATCAAATTTTGATTTTATAGATGCCTTTTTATCATTGTTTTTTTTTTAAATGACTTATTTTTTAAAATTTTGATTACTTATTCTATTCCTTTTCCATAAGGATTTATAAAACAAAACTAGATGTTAAAAATGACTATCATTATATAGGTTAGAATTTATATCTAAGAAGAAGAATTCAAAGAGCATGGTGTCTAAGACTCTTATGCTTACATTTAAACTAAGGGTGTTATCTTAAAATTGACATTAGTGTGACCAAGTGGAATGAAATAGTAGATATGATTAAAATGAACATGGAATGATTGAGTTACCTCAACTCATAAAAAATGTGAAATGTTAAAAAGGTATAATGATAGGTAAGCATGAATCCATTGCATTAGAAATATTGTGAATGAGGGGAAACAAGAAAAATATATTGTTAAAATTATAACCACAAAATAATATAACTAATTTTGAGAGTATGAAATCATAATTCTGGACCATTTCCTTATTTTTAAGGGAAATCACTTAGCTAAAGATAATTTTATAAACCAAAGTTATTTGGTGAGGTAAGCCTAGTCCTATATGAGGTATTACACTAAAAATCACAAAAGAGAAATCAAATAGGTGTAAAAATGAAGACTAATATAAGAGTATTTTGTGAGGAAGGCCTAGTCCTATCCAAGGTCTCATACTGCAACTCATAAAAGATAAAATGAATAGGTGAAAATAAGTTTGTAAAATGACAAACCAATCAAAAAAAGTCATCAAGATTTGATTATAAAATAAAATATATCCATGATGATGGTTGGCTCCTATCCACAATCTAGCACAACCAATCATGAATTAAATAAAGGGATACAGATAGAAAAAAGACCAACAATAGGAAATAAGGCTACTAAGAGTGATGTAATGCTACACACATTATGGATCTTATGGAAAACTTGTAAAAAGTTTTAGTATTTATAGTATACGTAGATATGTTAGAAACATGTATAATAGTAAATATTTAAGAAAAATATGACTTTAAAATTTGAACATTGGTGGGTTCATTGAAAATATGTCCTTCATTCATGTTTAGTCTATAAGTACTAAGACCAAGGATGCCTTTGACAAGGTAAAGACCCCACCATTTTTGTGCATACTTTCCTTATGTATCATGTTTATAATCTAGTTTGAAGACTAGGCCACCAATATTAAAAATACATACTTTATTTGTTTTTTTATGTTGTTTAATAATGTGATCTTTATAGTAATGATTATGTTGTAAGGCAGTCATACGTCTCTCATCAAGGAAATATAAAATATGGAGACATGATTCACATAATTATTCATCAAGAATAATACCATGAAGAGAAATTAATAAGGATGTTATTTCAAATTTTGAAGGTAAAACTAACTCAGACCCATTTACTAACAAATATGGTGTTACCCCAGTAGAAATATGTATGCTAGTGTATTAAACCTAGAGTGTAGTGTAGAGTTATAGGTGACAATCAATACAAGATTATTTAATATTCTTTTGAAATATTTTATTAATAAATTTGTTAGTGACTTTTTCTTTGACATTACATTGAGGATGATAAGGCATTGAAAAGTTGTGCATAATTTTGAATTTTAAGTAGTTGTTTCATATCTTTGTTTTTGAAATTGCCACCATTTTCATAAATAATGGTATGAGGAATTCCAAAATCACAAATTATTTGATTGAGAATAAATTTGGAAATGGTAATGATTTTAATGTTAACAAGAGGCATATTCTACCTACTTGGTAAAATATTAAATGGTGGCGATAATGAATAAATGGCCATCTTGTGATCTAGGTAATTTGTCAATGAGATATAATCCCCACATAGAGAATGGTCAAGTAGATTCCAAGATTTGGAATTTGTCTAAAGGAGATTGAATGAGATCATCATGAAGTTGACAAGGATTATATTGTTGACAAAAATTAATGGTGTATTTTTAAAAAGAAGGCCAAAAATAACCCATGCACAAGCATTTACAGACTATGGCATGGATGCTACAGTGACCACCATAGATGTACCCATGTACTTGTTCAAGGAGAGTAATAACTTATTATGGAATTACACAATGGAGTAAGGTAACTTTCACATTAAAATAATAGTGGGTGTTATATCTAAGTACATATTTGCATTCTTATTTGTGATTTTTGGTATTTTCAAAAGAATCTACCTCTAGAGGGTAAGTATGGTGTTCAATAAATTGGATGATATTTTTGTTGCATAAGATCTATCAAATAGTTATAACTTATATCTGATAGATTAGGGAATCATGTTTATTTTATATATAAAAAATAACTTTTTCATTTGGATAAGGAATTGGGAATCATGAAGAACATGATGAGGATGAAATAAAGATGATGATGAAGTGAGAGAATAAATTATAGCATTTTATTCTCATGGATTTGGTTCAATGGTAAATGAAGCAAATTCATTGGTAAACATAGTGGCAATTTGATGATATATGGTAAGGTTTTCAATTTTAAATTGAAAACCTCCACTAACTTGATGACATAGGAGTTGAATCACCTAAAGCATTTAAATATAGGCTATGTAAATTGATCGCAACTTACACGCCTAGTATAAGGGATTCATATTCAACCATATTATTGGTGACATCAAAGGTTAATCAAAATGACATAGGCATGATTTTACCATGGGATTTTGTTAAAATGTAGCCTACCCCAACTCCTTGAAGGAATTTTTCACCATCAAAGTGAAGTGTCCAAGATTACTCATGCAAGCCAATTGTAATTTATGGTAATTCTTTAATGAATGATTTAGATTTATCAAAATAAGGAGGAGGGTCAAGTTATTCATGGTTGTTTAATTCTAGATGAGCAATGAAGTTGTGATAATCATTTTTGAGTGAAATTTATTGGTTAAGACCTTTAATATAAAGAATATATTCACTAGGAAGAGTATCTTGAAAGTGATTAATAGTTATTAGGGAGTCAGAAACAAGTTGATACACAATGACATATCCTTCGACATATTTTTATGTAAAAATTCATAGATCAAATTCCATCAATAAAATCATCCATTTTCTAATTACATCTCTAGGTAAGAAGGCTTTGGAGACAAAATTATGGAGTGGATCAGAATGAATAATGACATAAGTAATTTGATAGATCATATTATGATAAAGATTTTTAGCTATGAAATAAATATTTAAAAAATCATGTTCTACTTTTGTATAACATTTTTCATAATGGATTAGGGCTTGACTAATATATTAGATAACATATTCTCTACCACTGTTGTCTTTTTGAGTAAGCATTACCCAACTGATAGGGGTAGATGACATATACAATACTAATGGATGATTTTTTAAATGTGATCAAAGAGTAAGAGGATGAAGCAAGGATTATTTCATGATATCAAATGATTTTTGGTAAGAATTTATCCATTTTAGAAGATTACCTTTTTAAGAAGGGAATAAATGGATTATATATAGTAAACCATTTCTAGAACAAATTAGTGAATTACCCTAAGTTTCCCAAGATATATTCATTTATTTGTAATGGATCAAAGGATAGGCATGTTAATAATATATTTTAATTCAGTTATATTGAAATAAATGCCTCAGAGGGAGACTAAAAAACTTAATAGTTTAATAAAAATAACACCAAAAACACATTTTAAAGGGTGAAGTTTAACTTTTTATTTAATAACTTGATCAAAGATGATTTTTAAATCATGAATATGAGTGTCATGATGTTTATATTTGGAAAAAATATTATTCATATAGTTTTCAATGATTTTATCAATGAGATCATGAAAAATATAGGTCATTATGTGTTGATAGGTATCTCTAGCATTTTGAGACCAAAAGGCATTTTAACATATCAATAGGTGTCCCATTCTATGGTAAATGTTGTTTTATGTTTATCTTCAAGAAATTGTGAATTTTATTATAACCTTAAAAACAATCCATGAGTGATAACATTTCATAACTGGAAATATAATCAATAATGGCTTTAATTAATGGCAGGGGAAAGTTATCTTTTAGATGGAATAAATTTAGGTTGTGAACATTAATGCATATGTGAATAAAGATGGTGAAGTTTTTATGAATAGGGACACTATTTTAAACCCATTATGAGTAATCCATAGGTTTAATTAATTTAAAACCAAAAATTTTGATGATTTCTTTGTGGCATAAATTATAAATATTGGGAGAGAATTTTTGTTGCTTTTACCACATGGGTTTGACACTAGGTAGGTAATGATATTATGGATAATGATGTTAAGATTAATTACAGGAATGTATTCATATGACCAAGCTAAATCTTCTTGATATTTTTCAAATAAGAGACTAAAATTATCATATTATTTAGGGGTGAGATATTTAGAGATAGTAATAGGCTAATGATAGGTAGGTGTACCATATTATAGTTTTGTAGTTTATTCAATAAGCATAACATTTATGTCTTGGAAATGATATGGAGTGGAATGGAGGGAACAAATAGGATGTGTTTTGGGGTCCACATTAGCAATAAAATTGTTTAAACAAGGATACTTTTGCTAAAAGTGGCCAATCTTATGATGGCATTGAAGTTGAGGTTCTCTAGCATAAAGGAGTTCTAATATAATTTAATCATTGGGAAGCATGGGTAAAGGTACATAATATTTTACATCCACTTCAATATAAATTATTTGATTACTTGTACTATCATATTTAGAATGTATTTATCTCATAATAATAGTTTTATCATCTAAAATAATTTCATGTAGAGTAGAGGATAAATATTGTATGTTGATGAGATGGGGTTGAGTGAAATCAACAAGGTCTATAGTAATTTGATTGACTTGTTTAATAAATGTGATTTTAGGTGATAACTTAAGAATAATTATTTCAATTGAGTTATGTTGAATAGGTTTCAATGGAAATAATTTAGATTGATTAGTACAATCATAAGAAGGATAAATGATATTTATTGATGGTAAAATAGGATGTATTGGATTAAGTTGCATAGTATGTTCATAATATGTAATAGTAGGTATTTCCTTGATTACCCATGAAGTGTCTTATAATAGTGGATTAGTATGGGTACATAACCTTTAAGTTATAATGTAGTATCAGAAGAGATATAAATGACATGAACATCATGGTTAAAGGCATGTATTTTTGCAAATTTCTTTTGATGATGTTTTACATTTAACTATTGTGATTAAGCTTGGTTAATGATATAATTGTCATCATAGGTGTGAGAGATAGTGCATGCATTAGTTTCTATAGGAGAGTTAATAGTATATATGCCTATGTTTCTATATTTACTTGGAGACAAAGTATTAAGAAATTTTAGCTACTCCATATTAATTACAAGTGAAACCATCCTCTATGTAAGAGGATTCATATATAATACATGGGGGATTATAAAGAGTATCATTGAGTAAAGAAATGGTGTGATCATGTGGGATTATAAAAGAAGGGACCCATTCTATTATATAAATAGGTAATCAAGTGGTATTACAATTATTTTCAAATTCAATTGGTTCATCATCATCTAAATCTACAAGAGTAACATGTAAATTAGAATGCATGTTAACAAACTCAAGTAGAGCTGGACTATTAATGTGAAAAATAATAGGAATGTGATATTGAGATTTAGGATTTGGTAATTTAATACTCCAAAAGTTATGATTGGCTTCATTTTTTTAGCATTTTTTATTATGTATGAGTTTGATACATTGACTATCTAAAGAAGTAATGTCATGAAAATGATGTGTCCATGGGTGACCAATGAGCACGTTGTAAGATAGGATAAGATCAAGGACCATAAGCTTAGTGTGAATTTTCTTGGGTCTGATGGTAAGTGGGAACCAAATGCAACCAAGTATTTTTTATTAGTTTTATTAAATCCACTACATGTGTGTCATGTTTTTTTGAGATTATATTTGATATATCTAATTTGTTTAATTAACCAAAGAGAGGTGACATTAATTTGTGATACTTAATCTACTAGGAATTTTTGAATGAGGGTATTGTTGATTCAAATTTTTATAAAGAGAGGTGGATCATCTATTTAAAAGAGAATCTCATCATTAATCATATCTTATTCAAGAGATTCCATGGAGGATTTTGTGGATGAAGAGACTATTTCAATTTTATGAACTTATGGAAGTGGAGGACCATCAAAGGGAGTTAATAAACTTAATATCATGGTTCTTTGATATTTTGTAATTTTTGCATAAGGAATTTATGATGATATGGATAAGTTAATAATAAATCCATAAGGGGAATTTCACAATACATTGGGTTAAGTTCTAATAAATTCTAATGCAATTTAGAGGATGAAGAACCAGAATGAGGTTTATGAGAGATGACATTTTCATTAGGGATATGAGAACTATGTTCAGATTTTGGTTATGAAAGTGGATCATCATTTAGTTTGGAAGATGTTGGTAAATTAGTTGTAATATCTTTAAACAATTGGTCATTAGTAATGGATTTCTTAGGTTTAGTGATAATATCCTTGTGAGAAAGGTTACATATATATTTGAATTTATCTATGTTCACATATTGAGATTTAGTTTAATATCAATCATACTAAACATAAATTTCAAAAATATTATCATTTTAATGTTTTGTATTAGGAATAGAAAAGGATTTTTTAGGTTTTAAGGGTATGGGTTTAGTAACTTGTTTCATCTAAGAATATCTTAGATAATCATGATGACATATTTTGATCATAGCATCATGGTCAAATGTATCACCTAATATGAATGAAACTATAAATTTGATGAGGCCATGACATGTTTCATGAGAAGGACCAATGTTAGGATGGAACCAACCAAATTTATTATGATCATACCATGATGGGGGGATGTTACTATTATATGTGAAAGGTTTAGATGGAGATAGTAACTATTTCATTTGTCTTACTATTAATGGTGGGTGGTAACAAGTTTAATTATATTTTTTAACTACTATTTTTGTTGGAAGAGATTGAGGTTACAAATTGGCACTCATAATTGAATTAGTTGAAGTTTGAAAATATTCCTTGATTAAACTATGTGTTATGTCAACTTGTTTCATAAGGAAGCCTTATATTTTATCTTGATTAGATACCTAATTTAAAGTTTTTGGGGAAAAATTCTAAACCTTGTATTGAAGAAAAGGTTTTAAGGTAGTGAAAAATAATTTAAAAATATTATGATCATTCATGTTATAATCTAATTTTTGAGATATTTATTTCCATTATTTTATTAAATTATGAGCTAATTTTTAGGATAATTAATTAGAATTAATGAAATAAATAAGATAATTTTCTAATAGATCATTTTGTTAAAATTATATAATTAAATCATTACTAAAGCCTCTAGTTGTGATATAAAATTTTATGGGATTTTATTATACCATTTGAAAAAATATCCCATGAATGTTTTGACTAAAATGTTGGTGGTAGTGAAAGTATTGGTTTGGAAACATTCCTTGTATAGATTACTTAATGATTTAATAAAGGAGGCATGGTCTTCATTTCCATCATATTTAATGGCTAGAGATATATTTAAAATATCAATGAATACTATGAAGGGATATAATGGTTCAATTTTAAGATTTTTAAGCATATTATTATGCATAAGAGGTTGATGAATGATATTCCTATTTACATCTCTAAGAGGAGGAATACAATTTTGGTTATTGTGAGGCATCATGAGAGGAGGTTGATTAGTCATTTTTAAGACGTGATGTTACATTTTCATCATTTTATAATTATTGGTTTTTTTCATAATGATGTAGATGGTTATGATAAATTACATCATGAAATTATCCATGGCTCTAAACATGGCTTGAATCAACTCAGGATGTTATTCTTTGTTCACAAGCTTCAATCTTCAATAAGAGACTTTCAACTTCTCACTAGGTTTTATAGCCTCTACTTTATTGACATTGTTTATCAAGAATATTTGTATCATGTTTAAATATCCTTACACACTACATAAATCTAAAATTCATCCACTTATCACATTTCAGTCATTTTCCTCATCACCTTTCATCTTGTCACTCACTAGCTCCTCACAAGTTCACAACTTAAGACTCAAAACATCAAATATTAAATTAGATCTCATGAAAACAATATTCTATAATTGATGATATATTATATGATTCACCTAATTTCCTCTACACATTTTTACCTCTCATTCACTCTCCAATATCCATTGACACACCTCAAGCTCAATAGTGAGCCAAACCCCTTGTAGCTTATTTATTCACAAATTCCCTTTATTTGAACATTATAAAAGTCCTAATAAATATATAATAGTATATTTTATTTCCCTCTATCTTTTTACTTCCTCAAATGAATTTCATCACTTAGCACTTCATGAAATTATACCTTCCTTTATAAACAACTTATCAATTAAGCCTTATAGCCTTTCATATGCTTGCTCAGACTTCAAATCCATACAAGACTATATGGTACTAAAAAAAAACCTCTTAAATATTTTTAAAAAAAAACAAACATATCTTATTACAAATTTTCATGGTTTTTCCATGGTTAGAACTCAATTTATAGGGGTTTTTGTTTCCAAACCTTAGTATGTAGACTGTGTAGGCCTATGCATGGCTGAGAGGGGTCAAAATAGGATAAAAAGAGTTATATTACACTTAAATAACTAAAAAAAATTTAAAAGTTATAATTTATCTCCATTTTAATTCTCCAATCACTAGTATTTCAATTTCTTTCCTTAGTTGACCATAATAAATAAAAACCTGAAACTTCGAGCTTGCATAATAGAATATGTAGGTTGAGAGGAATTAAAATGCTAAAATTTAAATTTGAGAGAATTTAAAACTTATAATATAAATTAAAAAGGTTTTTACCAAAAATTTCCAACTATCTAAATGGATAATAATCCTTAACTAATCCTATCATGGCTTAAAATAAATAAAAACACACAACTTTATCCACTTTTATGTGACTATGTAAGGGTTTGAGTAGTTTGTTTGTATCTCAAAGAAATTATAAGACTTAAAGAGTAATATTTTAAAAACATGTGATACATCCCTATACCATGAATCCATCAACTCAACAACCACTCACCTTCTAAAGGCATGCATTCTTTCATTGCATACGAATTGAGCAAACAAAGTTTCTAAGTATGCAAATAGGGTTCTTTCTCCTATGTGGAATGTGCATTGGAAATTTTTCACTTATTTTCAATTAAAAACATATTAAATTACATTAAATCAATAATAATATACCTATATACCATTTCAAATAGATAAATTATCTTCTTGATATAAAACACTTCAAGAAACATTCAAACACTACCTTCTTTGACTGTCATAGTCACATCGAAGTTTCATATTCAAGAATGTTTCTTTTAGATCCTCTCTTTTAAATATTACATAAAATATCCATATGAAAATTTTACAATTGGATATACCTTTAAATTATTAATCAAACATTATTTCTCACACCAATAATCATCAACTCCATCAAATTCTTGTTTGACTGTAACCAATAGTCTCCTTCTCAAACTTGTAACAACATAAATAGAGATATTTTTATAGCCTCAAGGGTTTTTAAATCAATCAATAAATAATAAAAATAAAATAAATTTAAATTTATCATAAAAACAAACATAAATTCTCTTATTTATTCATATGAATCGTCAACTATTACATCTACATTCTATTCTTGAACTCTACCTTCTTAAGCCACCTTCTTCAAGAGTCTATAGACTTGTTTTATTTTCCTCTCTCTCCTTCTTAGAGATATATCCTCTCTCCCTAAATTCATTATACAAATACCATTCTCATATAACATCTACATTGGCTTTGGTAATTACCATCAAGACTCTCTTAAAATGGCCAACTCAATGTGTGAGTGGCAGTTACACTTTTAACATGACTCTTGATTTTTAAGACTTAAATATTTAGACATAAAAATTAATTCAAAAACTCTTTTCATGAACTCTTTGACAATTTTACAAACATTCTCTCACCTAATCACTTCCTACTATGCTTATGTTCATTTTAAGCTTAGGTCTAGGATTTGAATTTTCAAATTGTCACTTTTAAAGGGAAAACTCCAATACATTAAAAATGCATTCTTGGTGACTCATGAATGAATCTAAAGACATAAAATGGAATATACAGGATCATTAATACATACTTACATCCCAAAATATATCAACTATGATCTATAACTATGATAAGAGTCTTCAACAATTGAAAATTATATTTGTTAGATGTTCCTACATCATACTCCTTGGGAGGGAAAAAAATTTAAGTACAACACAACATTATTATTTATCTTATTAAAATTTTCCTTAAATTTTATTAATTTTTTCCCTCCTTTTATTTCCTCAAGTTATTCTTTCTCAATCCTTTCTTCCTTGGTCTTAATTATTCTATTTCTTGCTTTCTTCTTCCCCTTTCTTCTCCTCAATTCTTTGTCAGCTATAAGTATCCATGTTTCCATTTAATTTTAAATTAAATCATGGTTATCATAATTTATTAATTATTTCCTTCAAGTACACACATCCTAATAGTATCTTCCATATGCATTTTATGAGTGTCATGAAGCCAAATTGCCTCTTCACTAGATATTTGAACTTGTATGCTTGTTTGAGACTTTTTTCAATTTTACCTTTATCCATATTAGTTTTTTTATCCTCTTCATTAATATAAAATTTTTAATATGATTCTTGGTAACTTTTTCCACTTCCTCATTCCTTGATTCATCCAATTCTACTAGAATATCATCATACAAGCTAGTCATATGCTTGCCTTATCTTGGATTCATTTGTTGACCCTTGTCATGATTGATTATGAGCTCTTGTGGCTCACATATTATATTTATCATTTTATTGTGAGGTAAAACCTCTTATTTTTTATCCATACCTACATTATTAATATCACCCACACTTGATATTTCTTGTTCAATATTTTTATTTTTATTTTCATAGCTGTTAGCATGTATGCCATCCAACTCTTTCTCAATCTTGCCTAATTCTTCTTTGTGTTCACTCATGAGCTTATTCTATTATTATTTACCTATATGCATACATTTTAATGGAATATAAACATTTTCTAGCATCTCTAATTCCTCTTTCAATGTGAAAGCATATATCTCTCCATGATCTTCATCAAATTTTGGACCATGTTTTTCTTCATTTTATTCAAATTTTTATCAGATACCAACATGTGTGATCATTATGTATTTATTATCCATCAATGTTTCACCTGTATTTTCATTTAAAATCTCACCTTGCTTCCCACTTATGTTCATTGACATTCTTTTTAATGCTTTGTAGTCTTGTTCTATATTCACACTCATTGATTCAAAAAGAGCATCATAAATGACTTGATTACCTTTCCACACAATTATGATCTCTTCACACTCTTCACCTTATTTCCTCATTTGGATACTCAACTGCATTTTCATCTCTTGGTCTTTTTTTTTGTCTACCATGTCTTCTTACTCCTTGAGTTTGCACCTTGCCTCTTTATTTATGCTCTCTTGAAATGTACCTATAATACTATCCTTTTTTACCCTTTCCATGTATTCACACCCCATTTTTTTCCTTACCCATGCTTAGAATGAATATTTCTTCTTGTCTCATCTTCTTCATGCTTCTTTTCTCGATAGCCTATCATGCTAACTTGATGCAATATGATATTTATTCCTTTCCTCCATGTTTGCTATTATTTTTCACTTGAATTATTCTCTTGAATGACCACTTGATTTATGTTTATCTTATTTATCTAACCAAATAATGTCTTGATATACTTAGGCACCACATACCCATGTTATTGAACTCTCCTTGCGGGCTGTACTTTTACCTTCATTTTACCAATTTGAATATTAACTTCTTTATTTTCAAATTTATAATCAAAATCAAGTCCCAAGCACTCATTTACCTTATTGAAGGATTGCTACAAGGATATTTCATTTTTCATGTCTTCATGGTTTGCATTCATGTCTTATTTATAAGATTCCTCTCTTGATTTATCTATAATGATTGTAAAATCATTATAGAATATTCGTCTATCTCTTCCTTAGCATGCTAAGATTCTTAAAATTTATTATCTTATATTATATAATCTATTCTCTTCCTTTTTTATTTTCATTCATCTTGATGGGTGCTTCATTTGTCAAATTTCTCACAAGCTTTAAGGTCTCATTTTTTACCTTCATCCATACTTTCTTTACACATGCATACACACACTCAAATGCAATTCTATAATATAAAATAAGAGACCACATTGTCTCCATGAATATATCTTTCATAAACATTCTCCTATTTTTATTGTATTCTCTATCAAGTGATTATCTTACCACTTCTCTCTACATGTTCTCCTCAATGAGAGATATTTTCTCAACTTCTCTATCATCTTGATCTCTTAGCAGTTCTTCCTCCTTATAACTCTATGGGATTTACTCTCTTTATTTTTATGTTTCCCCAAGGAATTTATCTTATGTCATTTCTCTCTCATAAGTATCTCTATTGGCCACTTCACTCTCTTCCTCACATTATAGCCAAGCCATTAGCTTTATTGATCCTTCATGAGATTCACCATGAGATCTATCTTCTCAAAAATTTGACCCAATTCTATTATCATCTCTTTCAATTCTTCTAAATCCATATTATCTCTTTTTCTTCACCTTATAGGACTATTTATACCTACCTCTTATCAAACTTACCTACTTGCCTCTTATACCTCTCTTCTATCTTATTCTCTTTCTCTAGGACTTATTACCTCCCTTAAATCTCATTTGGATCTTTCCTTTTTTTCCTCACTTGAAATTCAATTCTATTTATTTCTCTAGTATTTTGTCTAAGACTTCTTATCTCCCTTTACTCTCATTTGGAGCCTTCCTTTTTTTCCTCACTTGAACTTAAATGTTCTTTCCACTCTATCTCTTCTAGATCTCTCTTGACTAGTTTCAAGTCCTTCACATTAGACTTATGGGATTTATCTTCTCTCTTCACCAATATTCAATTTATCTATATTGACCTCAATAGGTCATACCTATAACACATTCTTTTCCCAAAATACCTCTGCAATTTCATCTCATGCAATCTTCATAACATTTTTTGTCAATGTCAAATGACTATTCTTTAATAAATAAATCAAAATAGAATTAACAAAGAGTTTACCTCACTCTAATACCAAATGGTGAATAGGGTTATGAGAAAATACATCATGAAACTATCCCTAACTCTGAACTTGGTCTAAATCAACTCAAGATGTTGTGCTTTATTCACAAGATTTAATATTCAATAAGAGAATTTCAACTTATCACTAGGTTTTATAGCCTCCATTTTAATGACATGGTTTACCAAGCATATTTATATCATGTTTCAATTTCCTTAGACCTTTCATAAATCCCTCAATAATCCACTTATCACATTTTAGTTTCTTTCCTCATCACTTTCTATTCACGCACTTACTAGCTCCTCACAAGTTCACAACTTAACACTAAAAACACAAGATATTATCTTAGTTATCATGAAAATAATTTGATATCATGGATGATATCTTCTATTCTTCACATAGTTTCCTAAACACCTTTTTATCTCTCATTCACTCTCCATCATCCATTGACACACCTCAATCTCAATAGTGAGCCAACTCCTTTGTAACCTTTTTTTTTTTTCATAAATTCCATTTATTTGAAAATTATACAAGTCATAATAAATATATAATCCAATATTTAGGTACCCTATATCTCTTTATTTCTTCACATGAATTTTCATCACTTAACTATTTGTGAAAATATACCTTCCTTTGTAATCACCTTATTAATTAGGCCTTCTAACCCTTCATACACTTGCTCAAACTTTAAATACATAACAAACCATATGGTACCTGACCAAAACCTATTTAATCCTTTTAAAGACACCAAAACATACTTTATTACAAAGTTTTATGGTTTTTTGATGATTAGAACTCAAGTTATAGGGGTTTTAATTTCCAACCCCTAGTTAGTGGTCTATGTAGGCTTGTGCATGGTTGAAAGGGGTCAAAATAGGATAAAAAGAGTTATATTAAACTTCAATAAATCAGACAAAATTTATAATTTATACCCCCTTGTAATTCTCCAATCACTATTATTTCAAGTTCTTTCCTTAATTGACCACAATAAACAAAAACGTGAAACTCTGAGGTTGCATAATAGATTATGTAGGTTGAGAGGAGTTAAAATTATATAATTTCCATTTTATAGAATTTAAAACATATAATATACCTTCCCAAGGTATATACCAACAATTTTCACCTATCTAAATGGACAATAATCCTTAAGTAATCCTATCATGGCTTACAATAAATAAAAACATAGAACTATATGCACTTTTGTATGACTATGTAAGCGTTTGAGCAATCTATTTGTATCTTGAATCATTTCACATACTTAAAAAGGAATTTTTTTAAAACATGTGTTATATCCACATATACCAATAATCCACCAACTCAACAACCACTCACCTTCTCAAGGCATACATTCTTTCATTGCATACTGACTAAGCAAACAAAGTTTCTAAGTATGCAAACAAGCTTCTTTCCCCCATATGGACTATGCATTGGAAATTTGTCAATTGTTTTTCATTAAAAAAATATGAAATAACATTATATCAATAATAGTCTACCTATATACCACCTCAATTAGAGTAATTATCTTCTTGATATAAAACACTTCAAGAAACATTCAAACACAACCTTCTTTGACTGTCACAATCACATCATGGTTTTATCTTAAAAAACATTTATTTAATGCCATATATTTTTGGAAATAAATAAAATAAACAATTTAAACTTATTAAAATTGGATATACCATTAAATAATTAAACCAATGTTCTTTCTCACACCAATAATCATGAACTCCATCAAACTCTTGCTTGAGTATAACCAACAGTAACCTTCTCAAACTTGTAAACACACAAATAGAGATAGTTTCATAGCCTTAAGGGTTTTTCAATGAAATATATAAATAATAAAAATCCAATAAATTTCAAGGTAGCATAGACACACACTAATATTCTCTTTTTTATTCATATGAAGCATCAACTATTACATTTACAATCCATTCTTATACTTTATCACCTTCTTGAGGAGTATACAAAATTATTATTTTAGTTTACTCTCTCTCCTTATCAGATATATCTCATCTATCCCTACTCTCATTCTAAAACTATCATTCTCATCTAACATCTATATTGGTTTTGGTAGTTACCATTAAGACTCTTATAATGGCCAACTTAATGTGTGAGAGGCAGCTACACTTTTAACATGAGTCTTGATTTTTAAGACTTAAGGAATTAGACCAAAAAATTCCTTAAAACACTCTTTTCATGACCTCTTGTTCCCTTATACAAATATTATCTCACCTACTCACTTCTTACTATTCTTATGGTCCTTCTAGGCTTAGGTCTAAGATTTGAATTTTGAAATTGTCACTTTTAGAGGGAAAACTCCAATACATTCAAAACACATTCCTAGTGACTCATAATAACTCTAAAGACAAAAAATGGACCCTATAAAATCCTTCATACACACTTACATCCCAAAATATATCAACTATGACCTCTAACTAACATAAGATTCTTTAACAACTAAAAATGATATTTGCTTGGTAGATGCTCCTACATCACATAAAATTCATTTATTAAATCATTTGAGAAATAAATTTGAAGGTATAAATGGGTGTATTTTTTTACAAGATGTGGGAGTAGGAACATTTCCAATATTAGGAACATGAATGTTTCCTATAGAATAATTACCTATAAGATTATTTTCTATGTTAGTATCTATCACTTCAATGGTATAATAAAGAAGTTTTGATAGGGTATTATCATGAGAAGTGTGGAATGGGTTAGATCCATCTAAGTCATCACTTTGGGTAATTTTCACCATGTTATATTCAGGATTTAGACAAAGGGTGATAATAAGTCCACCTTAAGGGATTATCCTCTTAAGTAGCTAAGGTAGGTAAGAAATGACAACCCATGTATCTTCTAAATGGGTTAATATTATCATGGGAAATTTTGATATGTGATTTCATGAGGTGAGTTAATTTGGAAAGAAGAAAAATCATGTCTATATTTTTAGGGTAAACTTTTTTTTAAGAAATAAAACTAAATCAACCATAAATGGGATTAGATCAGCCAAATAAGTTAGATTATGAACATGAAAATAGAATGGTCAAAAAATGAACTATTTATCTAGGAAATATGCAATTGAGTTAGTCGATCTAGTTAGATATAAATAAGGAAAATAAGATAGTCTTAATATGAACTATGTCAACTAGGAGATGCATAATTGAGCCATCTGATCTAGTTGGATTTTGAATATAATAAAATAGAAAGATATTATATTAAGCTGGTAGTTCTAGTTGGGTAAATAGGAAAAGAGAATAATATATTAGATCAAGATAGTCAATATAGTTTGGTAGATGAGATAATTTTTTATATAGTTAAAATTTGATGATTTAGTTGTAAAAATAGAAGTAAAATAGGCACATAATCAACCAGTTTGAGCTAGTTGATCTAGTTAAAACACACAATATAACTTGTATCAATGATGGATGATATAATATACAATTCAACATAGAATGGAAAATAGAAAGAAGCAAAAATTTAATTTTTGTGACTACATATGTTAACTAGTCATCTAAAAAGAAGATTAGGACATTATAATAAAGGTTATCTTTGATAATGTACGCTTACAAAGATACTATATTTTCCATTGGATAATGATGACCTAACGTTTAGAGTGATAACTATCGAATAAGTGTCATTACCATATCCCACTAAACCTAATTTAAAGGGTAACACAAAATTAACTTCTTAGTACTAATTTATAATTGATGCACCACACAATTAAATAGATGCATGTATTCCTAAGCTTCAATACATATATAAGTCATAGGTATTTCTAAAGTACTATGAGGTACATGGAAACTAAAGACTATATTTATCTATGTATTATGGATATGAGTATTGGGACAATCCCTTCACACCACAATATTAATATTTCTAGTTTAGATTAAACTAACTAAACAAATCTTCTCACATAAAAAATAATATATTTTTGAAATCTATTTTATTTGAGATATTATTTATTTATAGGAGATTAAAATATATAGGAGAGATTGATATTCAAAATAAAGAGTCAACTCTGATCCTTATCCCTCATATATATCAACTCCTCCCATGCTTATCTAATCCTAAGATATCTCTAGTGAGTTGTTAACTCATGTAAAATAATTATTTTATAATAGCCTATAAAAATAATATGAGCACTAAATAAATATTTTAAAAAATTATAGATAAGGACCATAAACATAATATCAAGTAGTTAAGAAGTTTTAAAACTATTGGTACACAATTTCTATGGAAAACCAAATAAGATGAAAATAAAGGTGGAAATCAATTTATCAAAAACTACGTTGTAATTTTTTTGAAAGCAAATAAACAAGTAGCCAATTAATTTATTTAAAAATTAAAAGTGATTTTATAATTACTATGAAAATAGAGGATAAATATTTTTTATTATTTTGAAAATTAAAACACACAAAATAAGATCAAATAGGTTAATCTACTCAAAAAAATAATACAAAACATAATTGAACTAGTCAACTCAATCTATTACAAAATAGTCCCAAATAAATGAAATTTACCAAGTCTATCTAGTTTGATGGAACAATACAAACACATAAATCCATCAAATGATTTGATATAGTTGATTGTGTGGGTATAGTTTTATAAAACTAAAAACCTGAGGGAAATAATAAGAAAGTTGAATTTCAACTAAAAGTTAGAAAATGAAATATGATTAATATTGAAAAAATAGAAATACTAAGTTGTTCATAATGAACATGGAGGATATCAAAAGATCAACCAAGTTAATTTAATCATTTTTCTAAGAATGTTCAATTTTTGTTTAACTAGGTCATCCAAGTGGGGTTTTGATCCTATAAAGGTAAAAAAATAGTTATTAGATGAAACTAAGTAGTTAAATATATTATGAATATAACTTATATAATAAAAATAACAAAATAAAACTAGATTGATTAGTTCAATTTCATTTGATAAAGTTGAGAATGTAAATATTATAAAATAAATAAAATTAAGCTAGGTAATTTAGTTATCTAAAACTGAAGTACATAAATGAACAAAATCAAGTAGATTGATTTAGTTAGGCACATAAAATATGATAAATGACTAGATCATTTGGTTTTATCCAGTTGGCTAAAATTGAATACCCTATGCATAGAAAATAAAATAAGGTCAACAAGCTTGATTTGGTTGAAACCCTACACATAAAAAATAAAATGTGATCGACATGCTTGTTATGGTTGAAAACATATGCATAAAAAATAAAACACAATTGATAGGCTTGATCTAGTTCAAAACTTGTACATAGAAGACAAAAATGAATTGATAGACTCAATATAGTTGATTTTAATAAAAAATAAAATAAAATTACAAGGGTTATATTTATGTCAGGTTCACTAGAATATATGAAAAAAATTAGGATGGATCTATAAATTATCATACTTAGTGGATTCCAAGATCAAAAAAGGTAATATTAACAATAATTTGTTGCATAGTTATTTATATTAGGAGATGAACAATTCAGATATCCCACTATAAAACACCAAAGGAGAGGGTTTCAAATCCTCTAGGCAAATGACACTATGCAATAACCCTATCTAGGTCTACAATACATAAATTAATTCAAATCTAGTTTTAACTAAAGCTTATGGAACAAAGGAGGATAATTAAATTAAAAAAAACATGCAAAGAGAACTCTACTCAAGTCAATGTAGAGGTAAACTAAGCAAGGAGTAAAACATTCATCCTATTAGTTTATGTAATATCTATCTCCAAAATAAAAGAGTAAAAGTTATGAATACTTATCTTGAATGAACATGTAGTTCCTCAGTATCTACCTTGGCTAATGGTTATTTGTAGGAGGTTGTTAGTAAATAAAGATAGATGTTAGGTCTTGAACTATGTTGGTTGGGTTGATGTAGTTCCATAATGTGCATTCAATCCCTAACAATATTGACCTAGCCAACATAGTAGGAAATTGAAATAGAAGTGTCAATTATTTAGGGGTTATTTTATAAGGTGAATTAAATGGGTTTTAATTTCTTAGGGAATTAGATAAAATTAAATTTTAGTGATTTTATGTAATGGTATATGGACAAAAAAATATTGAAAAAAACCAAAGGTCTTCCCACTTTTCTCGATGCACCATTTATAGAGTGCACTTAGATATACTAAAACTCGACAAGTTCCTACAAGAGAGAAAGTGTCATCAAATGATAAATTTTAAAAGTATTATATACACACTTACCACATATTTTTTCAATAGTTTTGAATTTTATGTTATTTTTAATTTTTGCCTCTTATTTTACATGTCAGATGCCTCTTCCATATACTTCTCATCAATATATTATTCTACAACAATGAGGTAAGTGAAGTTACTTATTTACAAATTATTTACATTCATTTGTTTTATAATTTTTACTATAATATGTTAGCTCAATTTTGTACATTGTTATGTTCTTTTTGAAAGCACCATGCCATGTTAGAATTTCATGACATGTGATGGGATTCAATTGGGACATATCTATACATAAAATATTTTTAATATTTATCATTTATTGATGTTTTCTCTCTTGTAGGAAGGTGTCAAGTTTCAATGTCTTTGAGTTAATGCCTTAAAGGGTGCATTGGGAAAGGGGTGGACAAACCATTGGGTTTTCTTAAGATATTTAGTTAATTATATCATATCTAAACCCACTATAAATCTCACTTATCTAACTCCCCTATAAAACAAACCCCATTTATCAATTTCCCTAAAAAATTATATTTTTGTCCCTAACTAAGCAAACAACATTTTTTCTTATTAAGTTGGCCTTGTTGGTGTAAATTTTTGTCACTTTGATTTTGTGACTTACACAATAAGAATCAATAAAAATTCACCAATAGTTGAGAAATCATAATATAGATGGTGATTATCCTCTACATTTGAGAGGGGTAGTTCCCTCTTAAGATATAGACATTTTGCATTTTTTGTGTAATTTTAACCTAAAAGCACAAAAGGGAAAAAACTAAAAAATATAATGAGAATGGAGGATAAATTCATAGTGGGATAAAACTAGATAACTACTAGAATAACTTGGGAATAAAAAAATAAAAATAGATCCTTCCTCTCACACAAAAGATAACATAGGTACAATAGGTGTATTGGGAATAAAAGGGATGCCTAGAAGCACAAACTCTCCTCACAAACCAGATTACACACAATTAGCAAAAATATTATTTGAGATAAAACACACATGAAACTTGAGACACCAAAATAAACTCATATAAGGGGTTTTCAACACAGTGTTTGGAAACACCATAGATTGCACATAATCAATAAAATTTAGAATTTTAACAAAGTCTTCATCTATGAATAGAAACATAGAATTCACACTAAAGGACATAAAAAATATAAAAAACATAATAAAAATCTCACCTAATTACTTAGATTTAATTACTCTAATCTATATATTATATATCCCCACACAATGTTGCGACTAACTCTCTCCAAGATCTTGCAAGAATGAATACCCTTTATAAATCCAAATTTTGTCCTTTTAGTAAAATAGTTTCCTACACCAAGGAACTTGAAAATATATTCATTTTTACATCTTTTGATTTTATTATTTGAGTAAATTCACAATTTTAAATGCACTTTTCATTTTGAATTTACAAAATAATATTAATTCTAAAAAGAATTAATTCATAAAATGACCAAAATTTCAAGTTAATTAAAAAAATTAATTAAATATAAAATAATTAATAATTTAATTAATATGGTTAATTTCCCATCAATCCCAAAAACATAAAATCTACAACTTACTACCCATGGGCCAGTTGAAAATGTTACCTTATCCATTGGGATATGGGGTTCCATCAAGACAATATGTAAATTGATGGAAAAATGATAAAAATGGATTATCAAAAATTGGGTGGAAAATTTTCACCACAAAAAGATTGGTTGGCCCTATTATAAAATTTAAAACATATGTTATAGAACTAAGTTAGCATGGTTGACCTAGTTTGATGCCTAACAATAACTTTTTCTTAAAATTGGGTCATGTTGATTGACCTTGTCAACTATAATTATTGAAGGATTAGGACTTATCCATTACTATAATTACCATTTCCATTTCAATCCAATGATAGGAAAATTCATTTTCACATTATTAGAGTTCATAATTTTGCTACATCTACATTTGAAGGAACCAATACTTAAGGTTTGACTTATAGGGAAGATATTTTATCTTGTGGTAAGTCTTGGATATAAAGTAGGAGTATTTTAACCTAGAGTTTATTTCTTTAGTGTGATCCTTAAAAATTCACAAAAACCTCTTGTAAAGCACAATTGGCAAAGGGAGAGATTGGGACTCGATTGGTTCATCAAAATTTAAGTATATATAACTTTTGCTATTTCATTTAATAAATAACTCCTTGCTTATATGATCAATATACTTAAACTTAGTATACCAATAGGGTATTCTTTCCTTACCATCTTATACCTTAGGTGAATAGGCCCCCATTTGCCTATAATGATCCCTTGATTTTGTTTTTGTGTTAAACCATCCCCCTTAATGCTACAAATTTTGATGAACACTAGATTAGTTTTATTTTATGTATTATAATACTTATCTAGGGTTATTGCATAGTGTTATTTGACTAGAGGCTTTGTAACCCTCTCCTTTAGTGTTGTGTGATAACATATCCATTGGTTAGGTTTAAATGATCAAATTTGGTCATACCACCGATACACAAAGTATTAAATCATATGGTTTTTTATTACCTTATTTAATTTTGGATTTACTACGTAGATAATTTATAAGTCTATCTTAATTTGTTGAATATAAAAGTGTCATACTGTTATGACTAAACTAGCCAAAATTCAAAATCTAGATATGGATTTCCATTTATACTATAAGATCCACAATCATGATGATAATATATAACATTTTGTGCATGTTATTGATTATGATGAACTCTAAGGATTTTTGAAAAAAAAATTGGAGTCAATAACTTTGTGTTGGTGTTTTATGTGAGTCACCCTTAGTGCCCTATCATATTGATCTGGGACATGAAAAAGTAGAGAGAGGATCTATATAATCTATGAAAAATATCTATTGATATGTATTATCAAGGATAGACATCCTTGTAAGTGTAGATACTTTATTTTTAACTTTATTAGTAGGTTTAACCTTTTTAGGTGGGTCAACTAAAATCTAACATATATGAACCATATCTTTATGTTGTAGGGTATTCTTATGAGATACCCAAACTAATGATGACATAATTAGAATATATATAATTTAGACACCTGTTAACTATGGAAGGAACTACATGAATATGTTGAATCTAATGGCACCCTGATAATATATCAAATATCCCTACATTGGGCACTACTGTAAACCTAGTGGCCACATGTGCTAAACCAACATGTAATTTTAATGTAATCTCATAGATGTATCTTTAAATGTGACAATTTAATAATTTTATTATTATTTAAATGGGAATAAAATAATCATATTTATATATAATATAATATATCAGTGTGATTTTACACATTCACACTCGAACCATTATCAACTATGACATTCTAAATAGGTTGGTGATCAATTTGAGCCTGAATGAACATAAAGTTTAAATCTGAGTCGTCATTGAATATTTTATTCTATATGAATTTTATGAGTGTCCTGAATCATAATAAATTATTATAAATACTATTTATTCCTTTCAGGTGATTATCTACTTCTATAGGATAATGATAATAAACTAGGGGAGGGTGTGCACATTGTATGTGTAATGCACTACCGATGTATCTTTTATCTCATTAACTATATTTGTACGAAAATGATTAATAAATATTTTAATTTATTTGATTTAATTTTATTATAAATTTTAACTATTTTTATGTGTGACCACATCAATGATATTTTCATCTATCAAATCCTCAATGTTTTTCCTTAAATTGATACACATGTTAGTAGTGTGCCCTGGTGCTTTATAAAAATCAACATTTTGTTAAAATACCTTTTGAAGAGGATTACTCACATCAAATTATTTAATTGGAGGGAGAGATATGAGATTTAATTTCAAAATCATTTTAAGGACCATTATGGATCTTCTATTAGATTGATAAATTGCATCTTAGGTGGAATTGATAATACAATATGTAGAGTTTGCTCTAAAACTATATGTATTGTTGCCTTTTGATCATTCTTATTGTCATTGGGTATCACCTTATATGGTGGATTATTTTAATTATTTATATTGGAATATGGATTGGTTACATTTTTGTTATTATTCATTACCAATAATTTGACTTCTATTTCTTTAATTATATGATACAAACATGTGAATGACAATAATTTCTTAATATCAATGGATTTATTTAATGGTGGAAGCAATATGTATTTAAATATTTCCTAAAGTTATTTTTTCTCCATAGGATTTTCCATTTTAGATAGTATTTTATTATACTTAAGACATATTCTATGATAAAATCATTATATTTCTATTTGAATTGTGCAATCTGAGCACATGATTTATACATACTAATATTGATTGAGAAATTTGCTTGAAACATATCGTCTAAGGGATTGAATTCATGGAATTATTGAAGTGACAAATATTAAAACCATTGTAAATCATATTCCTTTATAACTATTTGAAAAAAAATTGTCAATAACTTGTCATTAGATGCATAATCCAAAAATGCCATGTGAAATTCTCTCAAATGTTATTTGAAGTCACCTTTTCAATCATATAGTGTAGGCTAAGGTGACACAAAACTTATTGGTATTGGAGAGACTAAAATATGATTTTACAATAGAGTGTGAAATAAAATGTGAGAATAAAGCACCTTATTATATTTTAAACACCTTGCTATAAATGTAACACCTTAGTTTTCAAAGATTGAATCTCATGCGTATGAGATTGTACATAAGGAGAATAAGAATGTGTGCTAACCAAATGAAATATTCCTATTGACTGATTAGGAATTGGCAAATTAATATCTTGATATCCATGGATTTACTACATAGCACATGGTGGAAAAAAAGTTTTATCTATCAAATGTATAATATTAGAAGTCATAAATTATTTTTCCATGATTTCACTTTCTATGTCCAAAAGTGTTTACAAAATGGTATGATGATCTTGAGATTAATCACATATTACTTCTCAAAATTTATTGATAATTTTAACATTATTAATTGGTGGTTTTATATCATATAAATTTATAATAACATGTTGGTGCTCATCTTGGGGACAAAATTTATCTTGATCATACTGATCATGCTTTAAATTATTATCATGCACTTATACATATTCAAATTGCTCATTAACATTGAAAGTTTATGATATACCCTTGTTATTATCCATGTTATGTTCCCGATCAAAAGAAATATTATTATTTTCAACTAGAGTAAAACTTAATCAAATGCTTATTTAAAGAGTGGTATAAATAGTTTTCTTAGAATGCATAAAATAAGAAATAAAAATTTAAAATATTTTTTCTAGATTTTTTTTAGTCAAATCTAAAAAATAAAATAAAATAATTGGAAACAAAAAATAGATGTGTTTAATAACATGTTTTATCAAATTTAGGAATTGAGAGAGTTTTAATATTAATTATACAAACTTCTACCTAAAATTAGAATGCTAAATATATGCAATAAAGGAAAAACTAATTTGAAACTTGATAAATTTAGAAATATGCTAAAATGGGAAAAATATATAAGAAAAAAAATATATAGAAAACATTAATGTAATATTGTGAGTGCAACTGTGAAATTGAGTATGTGATAATATAATGACACTATGAATCAGGAACAATGTTTTACTTGGATCTGGGACAAGGATGATAGAATTGGATAGGTGCAGCCTAGTTTGGTGTCCTTAGGGATTTATATTATCTTATGAATTTTTTATATCTATAACTGATATGATAGGTTTCCTTCACGTGTCTGTATTATTTTATTAGTTGGGAGCTCTTAATATGTTGTAAAGGACACAATGTAACTTCTTCACTTGTAACCCTAGATCAATAGACCACAAATGATAAATACAATAAAATAGAAAATGGGTTATCATTAGAAGTTGTGTTATACCTTAATACAACCTATGTTGAGCATTGCCTACATACCAGTACTTTGAATAGGGATTAAACTCCATGTACTTATCCCATGTTATGGTGGTGTGTATAAATAATTGGTGCACAATTTTAAATGGTGGTGCAATCATGATATGATTATGTTCTTCAATCATGAACTAAGAAATTATAGGTTATGGGGACTTATCTCAAGGTTAATAAGGTTTTGTGGACTATGTATTGTAAAAATAGGTGCTTTTATATCAACGTCTAGTTAGATGTTTTGGATGTTTTAACCTATGAGCCTCTAATGGATGTTAGAAAATATGGATTTATAGTGAACATTTTGGAATTCCTTCTGATGGGACTTAGGAAATGTGTGGGAAAACCTATGGGTAATTGTAAATTTTAAAAAAGAATTATTATTTGGTTAAAAGATGTGGCTGACATAATTATATAGTATTGGGTACCAAGATAGTCTAAATGAAGCAGTCTTTTCTAGAGAAAAGAGATAGCTAAAATGGAAATGTGGTTAGTTAGAAAGTGAGTTTAGGATATTTAGAATGTGGAATAGGATCATCATAATCATAAATTATTTAAGAGGTAAGTTTCATCCACATAAAATTTTAAGGAAGGGTGGTCAAGTATGTGGAATCAAACATGATCTAAGTGTGTATAAAGAGTGGTCACAAGTACATAGTTTTATCAATAAATGTTACTTTGTGTGTCTACAAAGACATATAATGGTTTGAATTTATTCCTCTTCTATGTTAAATAGATTAATATATTCTCTATAAATTTTATTTGTAATGGAAATAACATTGAGCTCCTCAAATCCTTGAATCTATACATGAAAATAATATTTGCATTTAGACTTAATATATGAATTTTTTATACATATTCATTTATAAATTTTGGTTCTTGGATGATATCATTAATTTTGAAATATATAATTGTATTTAATAATGTGAAATACTTGGAATTATTCTATAAAAGACTATTATTCTTGACATCTTGTTAGTGGTTGGACCTATCTAAACTTGCATTTAATATATATATATATATATATATATATATATATATATATATATATATATATATATATATATATATTAAAGGCAAGTTTAGATAGGCCCAACCACTAACAAGATGTGAAGAATAATAGTCTTTTATATCAAAGAGAGTATATATATATATATATATATATATATATATATATATATATATATATATATATACTCTCTTTGATATATCTCAATACCATGTAATAATTAGATTAGTAGTAGGATAAATACCCTAAAATATTGGTAAATCACTTAGAAAATCTAATCTTGATATTTAAAATTACTATAGACACTCAAATTTAATCATTAGGATCTTGACAATGTTTAATATTGACATCATTACATTTTTTAGCCTATTTTCCATTTAATTAACTTGAAATATATATTAGAGAATTAATTAATCCAATTATTATGTTTAAATTAATATAACAATAATTTATGTTACTTATTATGCTTATATGTTCCTATCATCCAAACCCTAATAGTCTCTACCCTCTTGGGACAAGACCACACTAGGTTAGATAGGGCCAAAATCCAACTTTTTACACTAGTGTGACCTTGTCCCCCATGACATAATGGTAAATTTTAAAAATTGATATGATTAGTATTTTATATATTATAATTTATTAAATTCAATTAATAAAAATATTACTCTATATAAGGACATCAGGTTCATTTAACACACATCTAACAATCACTTGGAAATTCTACTGCACATTGAGAAAAATGGGTACTAACATTTTTAATTCCAATTCTAATTTATTTGAATATTAATAAGCCAAGTTTAAAATTATTTTATTTTATTTCAAGGAAATTTATTTTCAAACATTCAAGTCAATTTAATAGTTGCATCCATATATAAAATATCAAGAGTCACACACTCACTCTAAGAGTGAGAACTACATCAACCTAAGGCCTTTTTGTGATATGTAGGATAAGACTTAGATAATTTTTTTTTCTAAGGAAATAATATTTTTATATTGTAGTTATTCCATTATTAAACTCTTGTATTCAATTAATTAATCATATTTTTTAGATATAGGTGAGCATACAAAAAAATCATTTGTACAATCAACATAGATGTGGGAATTATCAATAGACGAGGTTGTAGTGTACCATTATCTACACTAGTGCGGTATTTTCATAGTGCATCACATTTTTTTTATCTTATAAATGGAATATTTTATATATTTTATAATAAATTTCTCATTAACAATCATCCTTCATAGTTAACACAATTCAAGATTGAGCTAAGTTCATTTTTTTACTTGTAAACTTACTATTTATTGATCATTGTAAATTTTATGTTTTAATATATTTTACATTTAGACTTTGATTTTTTTAGATATAAATAATTATTTAAAAAATTTAGTGGTTTATAAAATTCCATTGTAAATTAAAATAATAGTAAACATTCTGGTAAACCTATAATTTTTATTTGAACATTGCTTTTTTTTATGCTTAATTTTTGTCCTAGGGTTTCATACAATTTTGTAAATTATTGACACTAATATAAAATAATATTAAACCTTAGATATAAATAAAACACCATTATTTAATTTTATTCTACCTTGAATATTAATCTAACACAAAATAAATTTCATTTTCACCTTGGTTAAAATTTGACATTGAATCATACTGAAGCATTTTATTTTGACCTCCAGTTAAAATTTGTTGATCTCTATACACAAAAATATTATAAATTTTATTTTATATTTTATTCATACTTATTTTTAGCCACTATTTTTTCATAGTTTTAAAACTACATAAAAATCTATAGTTTATAGCTAAGCGGTGAGGGATATGCTCCCAATAATCAGGCCTTAGAAAACACTATTAAAAAAAAATAGTTTCCCCATACCTAATGGTATATTGGAAAGACCTAGAGTCCTTTTTTTATATCATATGAAGCCTCTTTATATATTTAATTTATGTTGTACCTAATATGAATGTATTGCCTAAGGAATTTACTATCACCCTAACCTTGGAAATGATATAATAGGCTATATGCATGGTTTAGCCTTTATGGTTAGTGCTTTGAAATATTAGGCCAAAACTAGTCTATGAATAAGTAAGTTAATTGATATCCCACAATCATTTATACCTTGATTATTTATTGTAATGTACTCTTTGTAATTATCTCTATTGATTAATATTGTATTATATGCCTCTAAGGTGTAGTTCTAGATTAAGTGATTTTTTTTATATAAGCAACTTTCTTTGGTATCTTCTACAATGGGAAAATCTTACTATTTTTCCTAAAAATAGTAATGACACTATTAAAATTCCTTGGTTTAATTAAGTTTAAATTAATCCTATTTTTTATACTAAAAATAATGAATAAATATATTATATACATAATGGACATGAAACTCACATTGATCCACAAGAGATTTATGGAGTAGATCAAAATCAAGTGCAATTATTTTTTGAATCTCCTTGAGATCTTAGAGATAAAATCCAAGATGTGAATAAGATAATTATTCTACTTATATCATCAAAATATGATAATTAGGATAAATTGGCCACATATCCATTACAATATCTACTTTTTTGGTTTGGTAAATTCCCTACTTCTAATGTTTCCACCACCATTATTACATAAATTCCTAATTCTACACCTAAAGTTACTACCAAAATATCATAGCTTAGTTTAGGAATTATTGTCACTTGTATTTTTACCCCTTGAAGGTATTAATATCTCTCCTCTTATAATTATCACAATTGAAACATCTATCTTGATGTGGGTAACAATTTTATGAGATGAATCTCTAGAAGGGCTAGTTCCCTTGATGCACTCTTTGAAGTACTTTCTTGTCTATCAACTTAAGATGAAAATAGTTAAGAAAAAAACTAATAAATATAAAAAAAATTATTCATCAATATTTTATTTCCTCTTATTGACTGAAATTATAATAATTAGATCAAAACAAACCTTCTCTTACATAAAACTCACAACACAAGATAGATTGTGACATCAATGTTTCATAAGCTAGGTTCAAGAAGGTATTTTGATACTTATGATGGAAATGAATGATTACTTGAGAGAATAAATTCATGGACCAATTATAAGACAATTTTACACTTTAAATATAACACTAACAAATCCCTATAATAATTACTCTTATACACACTTGGTGAACAATCAAGGATAACATGCTAGAAAAAATCATCTTCTACTAGACAAGACCAACAAGATTGAAATAACACTCAATTTTATAGCATGTAAGTAGGAATAATAAATTTTTTATTTCTTAAATATTAATTCAAGTAAAAATTTGGATAGGGTTTCACCATTAACCAATGGAGGCTACCAAAAAGAGCCAAAAGAGTTAATATTTATAGCCTTTGAGAGAAGAGCAAGACAAGGGAAGTCCAAAGGTCACTTAGACACTTGTAAATATAATAAAATGGGTTAAAATTTTATGATAAATAGGTATGAAATGAATTATGAGATTTTAGGAGAACCAAGTATCCATACAAGTCATGAAACTTATGAAAAATGGCAGAAAACTCCTAGTCTTAGCTCATAAACATGCCTTCATAATTTGAACCTATTTGAACATCCCAAAAATAAATAGGGATATGTATCATGATTTAAATGAGAGGTGAGGAATTCACACATGCATATTCATGAATTGGTTTCATTCTTACTCATTTGGAGACTCCTATAAGAATCCATCACTCTCTACAATTTAAAAAACTCCTTTTTTAGTCACTCCTCACACTTCACCTCAAAATTAGCTTAAATTTTCCATTAAAATCCATGAAATAAATTTAATTAAACTTTTAAACACCCTCCATATCCTTAGAGGCATCATCCATACTTTTAAAAGGATTATACTTGGAGTTTTCACCCTTGTGTGCACTATGCTAGTTTTGATTGGCTAAAGGGAGAGATATTATTTGAAAAATTATAAGTTTTTTATTAGAAATTAATTAAAATTGGAGTTATAAAAAGTCTAAATATTTTTCCCCAACTTTATTTCATCCTTTGGAACCTCTTCTACCTACACAATACAAAAAATAGTCATAAAAATCCAATTTTATACCCCATCCGTATAATTTCTTACAACTCATATTGGTAGAAGATATATTTATGGAATAATATAAATTTTAAAATATATTACATTGTAAAAATATAACATTTGGATATATCTCAAATATTGTTTTGTCCATCAAGTCCTAGTTGAGGGTTTAGTAGGGTTTTAGGTAGTTTTTGGTCTTAAGCTTTGTTCATAGATATTTTACATTGAAACTATCACTAAATTCAAAAAAATTGATTAAAAAATACCCTTATAAAACCTAAAAATTCCTATATTCCCAAGAAAATCCTTATATGAGATATGAACACTTGAATATACCCCATCAAGCTTACTTTTACCCCTTTTTGCATGCTTGGACTATCTCAATGTTAAAATTAGTTTTATTATAGGTTAATATACATATAAAAATATCATACATGTATATTTTAATCTTATTAACATTAAATAATCATATATATATTCCATCAAGAGTTGGAAATGAAGGTGGACCCCTAATTGGTTTTAGGTCCCCTAAAAGCCTAATAGGTCTAATAGGCACCCTGCTAGCTTTGGCTATTAGGATTGATACTTAATATTTATTTTGGTGTATTATGAAATTAAAATCCAATATTAACTTAAAAATACACTACATAACTCTCCAATATCTCTTTTTTATCTTCTTATCTCATTCACCAACTAGGCTAATAGAAAGTTTGCCTAATTAGACTATGTGCATGGGTAACTTGAGTCATTTTTGGAGGTCTGAGCCTAAAAACGTGTTTATTACCTAGTATTTTCCTTACATAAACTTCATTATATTTTTATTTATGTTCCCAAATCTCCATATCAAGTCCTTTTCTCATTTTACACTCACTAGCTCACTTTCCCAAATCCTAATTTTCCTTGACTGGATGACCTATGAGATAAAAAAATGAGATATAACCCTTATACCTATGAAAAATTGAGTAATTTTGGTGTTTTAATAAGTATTTATGATAATTTTAACTATAGGGTTTATTTGGATTCCTTGATTTGGGTTCATAACCATCTACAAATGCCCAAAAAGGCCTCAAAAAGCCTATTTTTTGGTATTTTCCTCAAATCCACCTAAGATTAACCCTTCAATGATAAAAACATACTTATATTATTATTAAACATGTTTCATATATCCAATTAATTATAATAAATCTTGGTACTCACCCCAAAATATTTTTTTCCTTGGATTCCTCATATATGCCTATTGATCAAAGAGGTTTCTTAGCTCATTATACAGACTATTACCCTTTGGCCAAGTAGGGAAGGAATATGATCACTTTATCAAGGTATTGTGATTTAAATAAAACCTCTTGGAATATCATTGACAACTTTACATTGATTTTAACCTTCTTCTCTTCCCTAGACAAGTCCATGTTTCACCTTACCCTTATTAACTTGCACCCTATTGTAAGTGCATATAGGGGTCTTGGGGTCTATGTAGATTTGTTTCTCTCTTTTTTGAAGCTTATTAAATCACTAAAATCCCAATTTAGGTGATCAATAACTACTTCATTAGGTTTTATCTCCCATTAACCTAGTCAATACACCTATGACCTTCAAAAGTGAGTCTATTGCCTATTGACTGAGACACATGCTTTTTTGGGCCTACTGTAGGTTACATGTATTTTTTATAGAGCTTATGAAGCTAATAATATCCATTTATAAAAATTTTATAGGTTAAAATCATCATGTTAACCTTTTAAACATTCCATATTCACTTTTAGACTCACTTGACTGAGTTTCCTTGCTATGATTGAGACACTCTATTTGCCCCTACTTGTAGGTGTCTATTGGGCTTCAACTGAGCTCAAACATGATGTGAAAAGATCTTAAATAAAATCCTCTAATTGACCATGTATTTAATTTAACTAGTATTATCCTTTTCAATTCTTAAGACACCCTCTTAGCATTAACCTTCTAGGTCACTATCTGTTGACTGAGACATCTACCTTTTGACCTACTTGTAGGTGGCCTTTGTCTTGACTAGGGTTGACCAAGATAATTGACAACCTCCCTTGAACCCTTTGTGATCAAAAAAATAATTATTTATCATGCATTCACCATTCTAGAATCTTAAAGCATCAATATTAGGGTCATTGTTCTAACCCTATTGTATGTGTATATTCTTTATACAAGGTATACATGTAGGTAGTCATGGGGGTTGCATGGGAACATTTCAATCCTTTATTGCTTACCTTCAAGACATTAGTAAAATCTTCCATCATTTTAAACCATCTTATCCATGATAATTTGTTCAATTTTTCTTCTTAGGGTGATAAAAGACCATTTACCTCCTTAGGCTTATAGATGTTACTAGACTATTTTAGTGTGTTTTTAGGCTACTTGAAGGTTCCCAACTCCCACCTTACATTGACGTTTTTATCTTAATTCTTGGAAAATATATCATCCATGATATAGTTCAAAAAATTTAACTCTTTATAAGCTTTTATACCCTTATAAAACCTATCATAGGAGGTCATAAGAACCCCCTAGGGCTCTATTTTGACCTTTTTAGGGAAAACTTCCCTAAACCTAGTCATGATCTTCACACATGATTCCACACTTATTCTTGCCCTTTAGACACTTTATATAGGTCTATCATGGCTTATTCATCATACCAAGATCTTAATAAAGTTTCAAACTATTTCATCCTCTCCATAAAATCATTTTAGTACCCTACTTAGCCACCTTAGTATGATATCAACAAGGGCCTTGTATGTATGCATTACACATGTTATATAGGAAGGTCATGGAATTAGGTAGAAGCATGCTAATTAATATATTTAAATCCACTCAAATTCATTTTTAAACCTTAAATAACATGATATCCATTATTGGACACCTTGAAACTAGTTTTAACCTATCTTTTCCAACATGAAAATCACTTGTATAGACATGAAGAAGAGCAATCAAGGGCATCTCAGGACTATTTTAGACTTGTGAATACACTTGAACATTTTCCAATCATCTAAATGGACTCTTTAAAACTATTTATGGCTTGGATAACTAAATCATTCTAATTACAACTCCATAGACAAGTTGAACAAGCTTATATAGGTGTCTGTAAGTGAAGCTAAGCATGAAGTTGACTATGGAGAAAGACAAGGTTACAAGCTACCCAAAAGATGACATGGTGAAACTAAAAAATTTAAGGAGGTGGTAATATTACCTTTATAGCATTGTAAAACTATTTCATATATACATGATACCTTTAAATGAAAACAACACTCAACAAATAGGAAGAACTTTAGTTGAGACTGCATATGGTGATACCATCTTGTAGCATGGGCTAATTTTCTCATTAAAACATTATCAAACATTAAAATAATAATTAATAAAATTTTATAAATAATAAAACATCCTATATAGTTAAAATCACCAATTGGTTCAAGTGGATTTGACCAAAATGGAGCAAAATGTATAAGGTGCATGAAACATCTACCAAAACTGTATAGTCAACTTCATGAGGATGGTTCATGAATAAAAAGAAACAATTATTAAAAAAAATTATATGTAAATTAAGGTATATAATTTTAATATTACCCACCAAAATGTTTTGACTTGAAATATCTTTAGTTGTCCATACTAAGTAAAAACCTGAAAATCACTTTTATGTGTCTATAAAACCAAGAAAGGAGCATAATGGTTTTGGACTTAAAATGATACTTTCAGATCAAAAAAAACCTATAAATTAGTTTTATGAAGGTGAAAAGTCCCTATAATATCTTCTCCCATGTGGCACATTTCCCCATGGGTTATACAAATGTCATTTGCTCTCTCTCTCTCTCTCTCTCTCTCTCTCTCTCTCTCTCTCTCTCTCTCTCTCTCTCTCTCTCTCTCTCTCTCTCTCTCTCTCTCTCTCTCTCTCTTATTTATTGAATTTTAGTTAAGGAACATACAATATTCTGATATAATTAAATCCATTATAGTTAAAATAACCTCTTGGATGATTATAAAGATAAAATAACACTTGGGTACCTTGGGAACTATGCCACTTACATTAATAACCCTTAAAAGCACATTAAATGACCCAAATTGACAAATAAACTTATGACACTATGACTAAGGCTACAAGTGCATTATATAACATCAAATAACATGTAATACAGCCCATGAAAATAGTTTATAACCCTATAAAACATTTATAAGTTAGGTTTTTACCTAGGGGGGCCTAATTTAACATAAAATTCAAATTTGGTCAACATGAATATCATGAAGGAGTCCATTCTTATGACTAATCATGTTATTTACACTTCTCCAATAATCTCTACGTATGTAACTCTTGAGCATATAATTATTGTTATACAAGATAAGTTATCTATAATTGAGCAAACTCTTTCTCATACTTGCCCCTCTCTGGACTCATGTTCCTTTTTACATAACCCTTTGGTACCCAAAATTACATCTTATCCATTACTAGATGGATTTATGTCTCCTAATATTCCCTTATATGAGGTAAAAGGTCATCCTAAACAACATTTTCATGTATTCCATGTCTTTTGTCTAGACTATGTAGATAATGATTTTTTTTACAAAGCTCTTTCCAAAAAGTCTCAGATAATATGCTCTTATATGGTTTTATGATATTCCTCTTCAATTAGTAAAGGCTTTCAATCCATTTTAAAATCATTTTTAACATAATTTTATCTCAACATTGGTGAAAATATATCATATTCTCAAATTACAAAGATAAAACAAGGGCCCAATGACACAAAAAATGAATATCTTTTAACATACAAGAATATGATAGCAAAAATGGAAAATCAAATGGATGATAATGAGCTATTGGATGTCTTCACTCAAATTTTGATATCTCCACACCAAGATTCAATTATTATTGATAAATTCAAATATTTCAATGAACTATGCCATACAAGCAAAGAGTATGAGGTTAAATTTCCAACATTGAAAAAGCTCAAATACACTTCAAATTATTCATCAACATCAAATGTTAAGTTTAAAATAAAGAATAAATATAATGAAATCAATAAATAAGATAATATTAAAATTAATGATATCTCATAACCAATGCAAAAGATTATATTACAAGCTCCACTAAGGATTCAATTCTCAATGTTACCATCACCTCTTCATGCATTGCTAAAAAATATACTTGAATGCAATCTCATCTATCTTCCTCCACCAATAGAAGTAGACATGTCTAAACCAAAATTTGGAAATTTTTATGGAAATGCATATTGTGACTATCATTGATGTATTAGGAATTCCAAAATAATATGTTTTAAGATTAATAATAAGATATAATATCTCATTGATGAGAATATTATTTATATTGACACACCTACTGAAGAGTCTAAGCCACAAGAAAATGAAAATTCAAAGCTAAAAATTCACAAAGATCATTTTTTAAATCATGATACAACAAATAACAAGGATTATTATAAATTATAATATGAATACAATACTCAACCTCCTATTTCTACATATGGGCATACACTTGATAGTATCATTGGTATAATTAGAAGTAAACAATCATCATGTCCTATGATCACATTTAATGATAGTGAAGTTGATGATGATTCAAATAGACATACACTCTTTATTGAGAATAGTGTTATTATGGACAATGGATAAATTAAAAAAGTAATGCACCATAACTTTCCTCTATTCTCTTGGTTATACAAAACAAGATTTAAAAGTTACTTTTAGATTTGTTAAAGCATTTGATGGTCATACACAAGCTACTCTTGGGCATATAGTATTACCTTTACAAGTAATATATCTAATAGTGACTACTCCATTATTAAATATTCCAAGCACAAGGGTATATGATATGTTATTAGGATGCCTTTGGATATAAAATATTATATAAGTACCTTATACAGTGCATAAATATTCTAGATATATTCATGTTTATCAAATTGCCAAAATTCTAAGAATCCAATATGAATATCCTTTAGAATTGATGATATTTAATATTCATATATAATAGTTATTTCACACATAAATTGAAGAACATGTAAATGAAATAGTATATATAAATATTCAAGAGAATATTACATAGTCAGTTTTTCCATCTATTTATGAGCATGATACCATCACACATGAGCATATTACATAATCATTTCTCTTTCAATTTATGAGTATGATACAATTACACATGAGCATATTAAATAATAAGCTTCTCCATATATTTGTGAAAATGATACAATTACACATGAGCATGAGAAGTTGGTTTCAAAAAGTATGCTACATTATCCTAAGTAAAAAGTTACATAGAAAAAGAAAAAGTTATCTCCAAATGAACCACATGTTATTCAAAATACTTCACTATAATTATAGGTAGTTACATATTATCCTATTATAAATTAGAATATAGGTTTACATGGGTATATGAGTAGTGATTAAGATGGCTATATTACATATATGATTTATATTTTTATTCATAGGCATCTATAGTTGGCATTTCATCTTCACAGGAAGTCACTCCATATCATGCCATGGGTTATACATACACACCTCCTATTAAAAACATAATTAGTTGTCTAGTTTTACTTTCCTTTCTACATATAATTTTGATTTTACTTTGTTGTTAATTCTTATATCCAAAATTACAAGCAGTCTTCTAGCATTTGTATTTATTTTTACTTTAGATACTTTCTCTCTTATTTTTTAAATTAATTCAAATAATTCAAAACAACTATATTAAAATTCTTTCAATGTATATTATTTATGATAATTCACTTGCTTAATATATCATTCTATGATTTCTTTTGCATTCACATGATCACATCTATGTACTTCTACATGATCCATAACCACATAGTCTCTTGCCCACTAAGGATATGCACATTATATATATACGCTACATTACTATGGATCCTTTAAAAATACATTGGGGGCATATTACTTGCCTTAATTTTTGATACACTATGCTTTCAACACTTTGTCATGGATAGTTATAATTCCTCCCATTTGTTATAATTTGAACCCTTGATTATTAATACTTATAAAATATTTTATATATATCAAAAACTCAAAAAAATAATCACATATCTAAAATATTCCCAAAAAATAAAATATTTTCCAAAAATTCTAAATTGGGGACTAAAAAGCATTTTTGAATGTTACTAAGCATACATTTTTACACATTATCTATTTCATGTTTATTAGATCACATATTTCATTTATATTTCAATTCACACTAATTTTCATGATGTATATTAGTGTGATACATGACATAATATTACATGGTTTTTGATGTTGGGCTTCCCTTTTTAACCAGCAACCTTGCTAAGCTAGAGGCATCTCTTCATTCTCCCTAAAAATTTTAACAAGTTGTATCTATAAAAAAAAAATTATATTATGATGAGATATATCATATAAATTTTTTTATATTCACTCATTCTTTGAATTTTTTAACATGGATATGTTATTTTATAACAATAACATTGATACATATGGTTGATGTATTCTAGTCTCATTTGGTCTATGCTTCTTTTAAAATTATTATTTTACTACATGATAAGTTAGGATGTTTACTTGTTATATGTGTCCCTTGACCTTATTGAATAACATATACATTACATTTAATTTATGACATCTTCATGCCATTTATGTGGCCCTTGGCCTTGTGTGCATAACATATACATCTCTTGCATGTATGACATGTTCATGCCATTTGTGTGTGGTCCTTGGACTTACTTATTTGTGAAACATTTACATGTCATTTGCATGTGGCATTTTAGCCTTATGTGTGCCATTATATCAAAAATTTATAACATTATATGTCATTGATTATATGTTCATTGATTTTTACTATAATGAAATGATTCATATCATATATTATTATATAATTTTTATTTTACTCTTGTGCCATGATACATATCATGCACTTGTTGTTTATGTTCTTCAATGATATATCTACCTAACACATGTTTCATATGAAATTAAATGTTGTATTAAATACTATGATGTAATACATTAAATTTTAATATTATAATACATGATTACATATTTTTCATATTCTACAAGTATTATTTCAAGATCAATGAATTGAAGGCAATGTCTCTCATCTAAAAAGGTAGGCATCACAATGGACTTGTCTCGAGAATTTAAGTCTTCATAGGAACTGAATTTTAGATTTATTTTAATATAGAAAATTTATAATTACAACATGGTTCATAATTTTTATGTTATGGGGAAATATGACATGCATGTTTGCTCATTCATATCATTAATTTAGTATAGATTCACGTATACTTGATATAAATACATGGGCATATGAAAAATAGTTATAGATTATAGGCTTCAAATACATAAAAATTTAAATGTCATTATATATCAATACAATAAATATACATGGGGTATGATATGTGTAGAGTAAAAAATACTCTACGTTTCATTCTGAGTTTCAGTTGCACGTTACAAAATTTTGTTCCCACATACTATGGTTCGAGATGACAAAGTTTTGAAATAGAGCATGGGCTTTTTGATTCATTTGTCTAAATGTCGAAATCAAGTGGAAGCTGCCAAGTGTCATCATCCGAGGCACCTTTCTCAAGCGGAAACTACCAAGTGTCATCATCTGAGGCACCTTTCATATTTTCTATGAGTTGGTTAGAATGTGCCATGTATCTCATAATGACTTAGCAGAATGTGCTAAGTGTCAGCATCCACATTTTCATATTGGCACCCGCATTTCATCTCTTTTCAAAAAAAGTTTTTAACAAGCTAAGCATTAGGATCAAGAAGAAAGTGCCAAGTGGTAATCACAGAAGGTCTCAATCTTGCTTTTCTAAAAGCAATGAAAGATGCCATGTATCCCAACAGAAGAGAGCAAAATCCACCACGTGTTGAGATATGTTATTTTCATTTTTGTTTCATCGATATAGCAAAGACTGTGGTGGGTCTCAAGTTTTGTTTCTGATGCAAGCAGAAGCTATTGTTGTCTATGTAAATATGAAATGAGACCCAAATGTTTCTATGATATAAAAAGAGTAAAGTGGAAACCACCATGTGTCACCTTCTGTAGGTTTCTAAAAGATAGCTAAAATAAATAGAGACCACCACATAACCCCAGATAAGTAAAGTAGAGATTGCCACGTGTCTTTTGATGAAGCAGTAGAGATCACCACCTATCCCTATGTATTTTAAAGCTATTTGAGTAATAAATGTTGTGGGTCTTATTTTTATTAAGTTGTTAAGGTCTTGAGGAAGCAGATTACGATAGGTGTCAAAGGCAAAACATTCATAGGCAAAGACACAAAAGGAGCATAAGTTACATATAAAATGTCACATGTCTTCGATAGGTGCTGTGAAACCTACCAAGTGTCATCCTCTGATGTCTCCTAAAGTAATAAGAAGGTTTTTAAGAAATTAGCTAAGTGTTACCTAGAATTTAAGAGAAGGGATCATCTTGTAATCTATTTCAACCAATGAACTGCTAGAAGACAAAGCATTTTAGAATCTATAAAATATATTTTGTTAGAAACCTCCAGTTTGGTTAGATTTCAATTAGGCCGTTAGATTGGGAACAAGTAGAAAATCTAGAGTGAATCCAAGGCTATAAATAAGGGTATAGAGATCACCAGAAAGGATCAAGAGATACCAGAGAGAATTTTCTAAGAGAATTATTGTTAAGAGTTTAGACTTTCTAAAGCTGTGACTAGAAATATCATTTGCCTTTGTTCTATCTTCTTAAGTTGGAAGGTTTATGTAACTATGTGTGTTTCTATGCCTCTTATGTGACTGGATAATTAATGAGAAGATTGAACCCTGTGCCTTTGTTGATAATTTTTGTGTTATTGCAAAAGTAGTCTAGGCTATGTTGTCGAGAGTATTAGACTTTATAGAGTTGTGATTAGGAATGTCATTTGCCTTTGTTCCATTTTATTGAGTTGGAAAGTTTATATAACTGTGCATGTTTTTGTGCCTCTTATATGACTGGAAGATTCAAATAAGAAGATTGAACCCTATGCCTTTGTTGATATTTTCTATATCACTGCAAAAGTAGTCTATGTTGTGAGCCTCTATTTCTATTGTTTTCCATCTTTTACATTGATCATGCACTTGTTTGCTCTTAAATGTAATTGAATATTACATATAGTCTCATTATGCTTAGGATTAAGGTTGAATTACATTCAGGCACATTGCCATAGTTAGATTTTCTTTCTTGCATTTGTGTTTTTGTTAAAATTCCTATCCCTTTTCCTAGTATACACTCGATATAAAGAAGAGACCAGCTTCTTAAAAATTTGGAGGTTGTTTCAAGTTGCAAGTCCCACATCTTGAAACTTCCCATTGTTGATGTTAGAACAAGCACAAGTTTAAATCATCAACAGTTTTTGGCACACCCAGTGGGACCAATCTTGAAGTTTCATTCAAGATCGTATGAACTAGAGAGATATGAAGAGTCATAGCTGTGGACCAGTAACCAAATCACAATCTGATATAAATCTAGGTATTCTTTTGCCACCTTTGGTAACTATTCCAAGAAGAAGAGCCAACTAGTTTATACCAATAGCAAGAGCAAATATGGGAGCCCCTATACCCCCAAGAAATTATGCAAGTTGGAACACTGGTAGTCCATTAATTCTCCCAATACTACTAGCCACTTGGGACCCTATCCCAGTGAATGCCTTAAAAGCTCTACCCAAATTCAATGGCCAAGAATTTAAAACACCTGATGAACATCTACAAGATGTATCAGATGTTTGTGTTATACATGTTGTCACGTAGAAAAATGTGGCCATAAGATTATTAGTAACTTCTTTTAAAGGGAAGGCTCTAGAATGGTATCGGTCCCTGACCCTGAATACCATCTCTACATGGGATCAGCTCAAAGATCTTTTCTTTGAAAGATTTGAAGAGAAGGGTGATAAGTCTTCTTTGTTACAACAATTAATTACCATTCAAAGGGCACCACAAGAAGTGATGACTGACTTCAATTCTAGATTCTAAAAGACTTGGGAAAGAATCCCTGCTATAGCTAGACCATTACCAAGTATGGCCATAGTGTTTTATCTTAAGGCTTTGAATTCAAATATATCTGTTCTGATTTAGTCACTTGGAGGACACAATTTGCTATAGGCTTATGACTATGTGGTCAGAGCTAAGAACAATTTAATAGATGCTGGAAAGTTACCCTCAAGGCCTTCCATGCCCATGTTCCCAAAAATTTCCTTACCATTACCTCAAGAAGCCCCTAAATCTATAGCCCCACCTGTGTCTATGTACACCTATCCTCAATCATCTGCTAAATAAATTGTCCCCACTTATTCATTTGAGCTAGATGATATCAAAAATATCCTAAGGACATTTTCTAATGAGCTGATCAATATAAAAAGATAGCAGAATACTTTTCCTAAACCCCAATACTAGGGCTATCAAGGAAATATATTTTTATCTCAACCAAACCAATACTAGGGCCCTCCAAGACAAAATAACCATCAGTCAACAAACCAATTAGTTACAGTCCCCACACCCTCATAGACTATTCCTCCCAATTCAAATAAGGAGATTGTTTTAGGGCAAAATAACTATGTGGATAACATTAAGCCTGGTGTTTCCCTTACAATAATGCTCATACACCTAGAGATTGTCCTATGGGTAATCTAGAATGAAAGGTGGCAGAGCAAAGAAGAATGGATGGTCAGTTTACAAGTTCTAGTGACAATCAAGCCTACCAGTCTTTTGGTATGCAGAATTCAGTCCTAGTGGCTCAGATGCAAGGGATGTCCTTGCAACAACAGGAAGAAATAACCTTAAAACATGCTTTGTTCTCATGGGTTGAAGATGAAGAATTAGTTTTCTTGAATGAAGCATCTACCTCTAAAAAATCAATGGTTTAATCTGATTATTACACCAAATCAAAGGGAAGGATAGTGGAACAGCCTAAGGTTATAAATAGTCAAGTCATGGAGAATCCTCTATTTCAAGGACAAAGAAACATAGCTGTTAGACAAGAAGTGCCTCAGCTAGTGCAGAATCAAGGGATTTTTGCACAAATTCAAGAAAAAAAAAGATATACTTATTCTCAAAGAACTCAGACTCTGGGACTAATAAATGTGGTGGATCAATTGAAGAAGACTCCAACACAAGTATCAATATGGGATATGTTTGTCATTCCTAAACAAAAGACACTACTACAAGAAGCTTTATAAGGCCAAGTAGTGCCCAAAGGTATTGTTATCAAAGGACCTGCTAAAAAAGAAAATCTTAAAGACATAGTTCATCTGTAGATAATAGCCCTAGTCAATAATGCAGTAGAGGTAAGCAAATCCAAACCAGATCCCTTCCTTTTAACTTTAATAGTTGGCAATAAATTTTTGCATAATGCAATGATTGATTCAGGGGCTAGTACTATAGTAATGCCCAAGCAGATAGTTGATGCTTTATAAATTAAGTATGAACCACTCACTAAAGGAGTCATACAGCTAGATGGCAAAGCAGTACAAACAATAGGGAGAATTAAACAACTCCAATTACAATTATATGCTTGTCCCAATATAATTGTAAATCAAGATGTAGTAGTGATAGATATACCTCCTATTTTTGGCTTATATTTATCAAGAGAGTTTACAGCCAAGATAAGAGGATATATGTCCCTTGATTGGTCTCACCTCATCTTAAGAACCAAATATGGTTCAAAGATGAAGATATTATCTGAGCCATTATATAAGGATCATATCACCAATGAACCAACTGTAAAGCTAGAAGCAACTCATGCTATGATGAATAAATAAGAAAGGGTTTTTGTTGAACTGATAGGTGAATGGACTAGATATAATCAAGAAGAAGAAAATGATCATTTATTAGCTATGATGCAAAGTGACCCATATGGAAATTATGATTCTAATGGTCTGGGCACTTACATTATACTTGATGAAGATCATAAAATCCCAAATGTTCTAGAGGAAGAAAAGTTAAAAAATATCTCTTCTATGAATCCTCGGGTCTCTCAACATGAATACAACATTCTGAGTGAGAAGTCACAAGCATATGCCTTAATCTCTGATGAAGAAGAAATAATTTCTAACTTTCTTCTTACTTTCCAAGATGATGAGGAAGAGCATGGACATTTCCTTGATCATGATTTAAATGATTTGTTTGAAATCATTGGATTAGGTTATACTAATTTTCAGGGAAGCTGTGAGCTAGTTACAGAGGAACAAGATATCATTAAGACTCAATTACATATGCAAAATTATTGTACTCTTTCAAAATTATCCTTTCAAGAGGTTGGTAATTTTGGAGTCATTAAAGAGGATGATCATGTAATAAAACTTGAGTTTGAAGTAGAAGGAGTTAAGTCAATAAATGATATATGTCAAAAGGCTTCTGTTAATGAGCAAATAGTCATTAATTTCTTGATAAGACATACCAATATCAAGAGCTGGCATTTGATGAGCTTTTAAGAACAAGAAGAGTCTATATATGTTGGAAGTAAGTTTGACTTAGACTCACCCAAATGCAGGCCAAACACCATGGCATACAAAGAAATCAAGCCATTAGAGCTATATCAAATTCAAACACTTGTCCAGCAATATAAGTTGGCTTGTCATGAAAGAGATTATAGAAATTCTTCTTTTGATCCAGGAGGGAGATAAAGATACTATGTAATGTAGTTAGGTAGTTTCCCCTTTCCGTATTGCTTTGTTTTCCCATTTTTGTTTTCCCACTTTTCTTTTAAATAAGTGTTCTTTGAACACGTAGTCGGCAACTCAGAATTTTCAAAATTTTCCTATATATTGAATGTTTCCCAAATCTTTAGAAATCCCCAAGGTACCTTGCACTACCACTTGCATAATGTGTCTATCTCACTGTTCCATAAAGATTGAGTAGGATTTGCTAACAATTATCTGAGTTTAATGCCATTTTGAGACTTGATAGGTCAATAAATACCTCTTAACAAGAGTTAAAGATTACAAGTTCTCAAACATTCTTGCATCTATGCAAAAATATCCTACTACTTGCATTTTTTGTGCCTAGTACACTTACTTCATCAAAAGTGTTTCTATTTTGCAAAAGTTCATACAAGTTATCACAAAGAAGATATAGAGATGGAGGGGGCACAATCTTCACAACAAGGAGCTAGGATGTATGAATCCCTTGATAAGTTTCTTACAAGTAAGTCATATGCTTCAGCTCCCATGTAACCATTGAAGACCTATCCAAGGACCAAAATTTTGGAAGTTGGTCAAGATAAAAGATTATGCAGATGGCATCATGGACCCAATTCTTTAGAGAGCTAGTAGCAAAAATCTTAGAGAAGGGGCACATCAAAGGTGTCTACAGAGGGCCAAAGTAGGGCAATATGAAACATTTGACATGAGGATATGGACTTCACAACTGGCACAATTCATTGTTCTAGCTATGCATCCATACCCTGACTTGGTCGAATTATGTGCAGACTTGTTCCATGCACCCTCATGCACTATTCAATAGGGTCCATTTTTAGTACAAATCACACCACAGGCTATCAGGGATATGTTAGCCCTGTATCATGATAATATAGCTACATTTCCCACTATTGCTAAAATGCAAAGAACATGGGCAAACATCAACACTCAGTCAAGGTTCTTGAGATCCAAATTACAAATAGGTGATGATGACACTACGGTGCCTACACTCCCTGCAGCAAGAGCCCAATTCACACAAGCTAGCCAAGATGCATTATCTATGATGGCTTTCATCTTTGGCATGAAAGATGACATGGCAGTTTACATAGAACAAATGGCTATCCTCTTCAGGCTGAAGACCATTGATAAAACCTAGGAGTATCAGCTCAACTTTTCTAAACAAATTACTTTCTCAATGGTAGAACAACTAGCCCATTTCAAATCAAAAGGAGTGTTCAGGTATTCTTCCTATTTGTTTCACCTCATGCTTTTTCAGAACTCTAACCTCTTTACCTAATATATGTATCTTGATATGTATGACCCAAATTTTGATCTCTAAAGAACCATTCCTATGTCTACATGGACACATATTTTGTTAAACACTAGTGATCCATATGAATTCTGGTAATTATTTGTTACCCCTATTTTTTGTCATCTCAGCCCTAAACTAGTCATGAATAGATCATTCCCAAGTGTTTCAAACCTTCTGGCCAATTTCCCAATTCCTTTTGATTTCTATTTTGGGTCTCACCATACAATATTAAGAGTCCATGGTTTTTGTGGGGAACCAATATTGCTACCTAAGATTTTGACTCTTAGGTTAGCATTCTTAGAGGTCACTAGGTAGGTGTCAATAGTAGACAATGATTATGGCTGTAAGAAGAGGAAAAAAAAATGTATGACCTCCCATGGATGACAACCATCATGGTTTTAGAAACCAGAGATGCTGAAGTTGTGTTTCTCAGAAAGCTAGCCTTTTTGGGTTTCCTTCTAGTAGAAGATAAATGGGTTTATGACCCGAATAGTTTCATAGCCTCCTGGATAAGGACTAATAGGGTTGCAACCATAATTTCACATGAAGGCTCCTTTTGGGAGAATAAAAGAAATCCTAAGGAAGACACTCCTAGATTTTATGTTGAGTTAATAGACTTGCCCCTTCCAAAAAATAGACCCTGGGAAATATTCTATGTTAAATAGAGGGATTATGATCCTAAAGTCAGAATGACTTCTGGCTTAAGAAGGACATTAAAGAATAAAGATTGGGATGCTAATAAAATAGAGGCCTATTAGAAATATAAGCAAGAAATTTTTCAAACAACCCATTCTTTTAGAGACATAGAAACAGATGAGAGATGGGAAGAGCTATGGGATGAGTGCCATCTCTCCCCTGTATCTATCCTAGAGACAAGTAATTTGCTAACACTGAGTGTAGAGCAGGAAGTTAGGGCTGAGTCAAGCTAAGAGTCACTAGCCTCAGAGCAAACTACAGTTGTAGTAATTGTATCAATTTGACCCCAATCTCTCAGTGTCATAGAAATGTAGAAGAGTGTGGTGCCTTCACCATTACAAGCTTCCCCATCAGCCTCAGTTATAGATATTCCCAGTTCTCCACAAGCATCATTGAAAGGATAATAAATGCAACTAGAAGAAGAAACACCCAAGAAAGGAAAGAGGGTGTAATTTCATTTTGATTCAAAAGAGGAGACAAACACCCCATAGTGCCAATTACAGAGTACTATAATTGCTCCTCAGGTAAGAATTATTCCTCCTTCCCCTTCTTAGTCTATTTCTTCTCCTATTGGTACGATGATTTCATCTATCCAAATGACATCCCCTGCCACTTCTACCATTCCTATTTCTCACTTCACCCCATCTATGCCACCTCATGCTTTAACATTACCTCATTTCTCCCTCTCTGTTCCCAAGAAACTTCCACCTTAGATTGCCCATAGCCAACAATTGGCTATTCAATATGGTTTACCATAGGGACATCCTTTTATGGGTGGGCACATTGCCTCTCCTTCTATCTTCTAGACCCAAGTAGATTCTGCTAGGAAGGCAAGGGAAGCCCAAAGAGAGAAAAATAAGATCAAGGAAAATAAAGCCTTGGCTACACCCCATCTATAGTCACAATTTGACCCCATTAAATAGTAATTGATGGCGACTCATTTGTCACCAAATGTAATAAAGCCAACTGAGTAGATGCAGCTAGGGGACTACATGATGAATGTAGTGGCCATTGACATGTCCCTCTTCAGGCCACAAGATAAAATTGAGCTGCTAACTAAATCCACTTTTGTAATTATTGAAGACTACTTGAATACATCAAGGAGGCTATAGAAGATCGAGGCTAATTTAGCCAAAAAGAAGGCAAACTATAATAGTTTGACCATAGAGATCAATAGAAAAGACAATGAGATAGAGAATTGGAATAAATAGTTGCAAGATGTTGTTTCTCTTCAGACTCACTAGGCAGTCCAGGCCCAAAATGATTCCTTAAAGGCAGGGTTCACACAAGTAAAGGATGCGGTGATGACCCTAAGGTGTGAAAAAGTAGCATTGTAAGAAAAATGTGAGGAACACCTGTTACAAGTTACCCAATTGCAACAAAAGCTGCTAAATGAATAGAATAATACTATGGCTATACAAGCCCAATTTTAAGTAGCGTAATAGAGAGCAGCATAATTGACATTAGAGTTGGCCAATAGGCCAAAGAGTGTTAGAGTTTTAAGTCTGGTAAAGGAGCTCTATGAATCCATGTGGAAGAGAATCTCTTCAGAGATTATTCAGCTCAGACCTTCTCTCACCTTTTTACTAAATGCATAGAAATTGTGTGAAAAGGTGGAGAAATTAGTTGCAAACACTCTGGCTATAGTTTTAGGGAGAGTTTTAGACTCTGAAATGCTGCTATAGAAGCTTTACGATGTAATGGATGGAACATTGTCAGCAGTAGGAATCAATGATAGAGTGGTCACTCCTAAGCGAGTAAATGAGGTTCTCAGTTGCAATTCCATATCCATTAGCTATAGAGAGTTTCTAGATGTCATGAAGGAAGGAATCAATGAAATGAAATAACATATTGAAGATCTAGTGCAATTAGGTCTTCCTTCTCCATTTCTTGATGGCAAAACCATGTTGATGGTAGATGAAATTGAATCTTTTCTGTTGGCTAAATAGAATGATCAGATAGTTTTCTAGGATTTAAGGGATGACTCATTAGTCGGTGAAGTAAAAGCTGTATTGATTCCTATTTCCCAGATCAAATTCAAATTGAAGGCTATAGTTAAAATTTTGCAAAATTTTTCACACAAGGATATTATTAAGCTTGATTTAGCCTTTAATGAATTGTAGAATAAGCAGGGGTTATCTGATGATGAGTGGTCCACCTACAAAATAGCATTCCTAAAGCTGTAATTTTGAAATTTTGATCTAGTAAGAGCTGTGGTTTCTTTTTGAGCAGGCTCAAAAGTCCTTGGGGTCACCAATAACTGTAGAGTAAAAAATACTCTACGTTTCATTCTAAGTTTTAGTTGCACGCTACAAATTTTTTTTCCCATATACTTTGGTTTGAGATGGTGAAGTTTTGAAATAGAGCACGGGCTCTATTTTCCTTTTTGATTCATTTTTGTCTAAATGTCAAAATCAAGTAGAAGCTACCAAGTGTCATCATCTGAGGCACCTTTCTCATGTGGAAACTACCAAGTGTTGTTGTTTGAGGCACCTTTCATATTTTCTATGAGTTGGTCAAAATGTACCATGTATCTCATAGTGACTCAATAGAATGCGCCAAGTGTCAGCATCTGCATTTTCATATCAACACACATGTTTCATCTCTTTTTAGTGAAAGGTTTTAACAAGCTAAGCATCAATATCAAGTGGAGAGTGCCAAGTGGTAATCATAGAAGGTCTCAATATTACTTTTCTAAAAGTGATGGAAGATGCCATGTATCCCAATAGAAGAGAGTGGAAGCCACCATGTGTTGAGATCCGTTATTTTCATTTTTTCTTCACTGATATAGCAAAGACTATGGTGGGTCTCAAGTTTTGTTTTTGAAGTAAGCAAAATCCACCAGGTGTCACTATCTATGTACATATGAAATGAGACCAATTTTTTTCTATGATATAAATAGAGTAAAGTGCAAACCACCACATGTCACCTTCCGCAGGTTTCTAAAAGATAGCTAAAAGAAGCAGAGACCACCACATAACCCTAGATAAGTAAAATAGAGATTTCCACATGTCTTTTGATGAATTAGCGAAGATCACCAACTATCCCTATGCCTTTTAAAGTTATTAAGGTAAGAAATGTTGTGGGTCTTGTTTTTGTTAAGTTGTTAAGGTCTCGAGGAAGTGGATTGCGATAGGTGTCAAAGGTGGAGCATTCATAAGCAAAGACACAAAAGGAGTATAAGTTACGTGGAAAAATGTTGTGTGTCTTCGATAGGTGTTGTGGAACCCACCAAGTGTCATCCTCTAGTGTCTCCTAAAGTAATAATAAGGTTTTCAAGAAATTGGCTAAGTGTTACCTAGATTTTAAGAGAAGGGAACATCCTGTAATCTGTTTTAGCCAATGAACTGCCAGAAGACAAAGCATTTCAAAATCTATAAAATATCTTCTGTTAGACACTTCCAATTCGGTTAGATTTCAGTTAGGCCTTTAGATTGGGAACAACCAGACAATCCAGAGTGAATCCAAGGCTATAAATAAGGGTGCAGAGATCACCAAAAAGGATCAAGAGATACTAGAGAGAATTTTCTAAGAGAATTATTGTTAAGAGTTTAGACTTTCTAGAGCTATGACTAGGAATATCATTTGCCTTTATTTTATCTTCTTAAGTTGGAAGTTTTATGTAACTATGCATGTTTTTGTACCTCTTATGTGACTGGAGAATTAATGAGAAGATTGAATCCTGTGCCTTTGTTGATACTTTCTGTGTTATTACAAAAGTAGTCTAGGTTGTGTTGTCAAGAGTTTTAGACTTTCTAGAGCTGTGATTAGGAATGTCATTTGCCTTTGTTCCATTTTCTTGAGTTGGAAAGTTTATATAACTATCCATGTTTCTGTGCCTCTTATATGACTGGAAGAATCAAATAAGAAGATTGAACCCTGTGCCTTTGTTGATATTTTTTGTATCACTACAAAATTAGTCTATGTTGTGAGCCTTTATTTCTATTGTTTTCCATATTTTACATTGATCATGCACTTGTTCGCTCTTAAATTTAATTGAATCTTACATATAGTCTCACTGTGCTAAGGATTAAGGTTGAATTACATTTAGGCGCATCACCATAGTTTGATTTTCGTTCTTGCATTTGTGTTTCTATTAAAATTCCTATCTCTTTTCCCAGTATACACTCGATATAAAGAAGAGACTAGCTTCTTAAAAATTTGGAGGTTATTTCAAGTCACAAGTCCCACATCTTGAAACTTCCCATTTTTGATGTTAAAACAAGCACAATTTTAAATCATCAACAATATGCATTCATGTTCAAGTTTCTATAAGGAAAATATCATATTTAACTTTTTCAAAGTTTTAAAAGGTTAAAAGTTTCAAAGAAAGAAAAGTTTCAAATAAAATCTAGATCCATCTATGGTAGTGTGATTCATCTCATTTTGAAAGTGGGCCATGTTAGATTCTAGTGACACTCAAAATATAAGGTTTCAATATAGTGAGCCACTTTTTGTATTTATATTTTAGTGAGACACATTTTGTGGTTCCATTTTAGCGAGCCACATTTTATACTTCCACCCCTTCAATTACTTTAAAGATTAATTTACACATTTAGATGGGATTTTGAGAATATAATATTTCCAAATCAAGGTCTTTCACTAGTTTTCAAATTGATACTTAATCACTCTTAATTTGGCTTAGGTTCAAAATTTATACAAATTCCCCAAGAAGGGGGCACACACACTTTTACACTTTCAAGTTACAAGGAAATTAAATTGCATAATCCTTAAGGTATATTTTTTCCTTGATCTATTTTTAAAATTTAAAAATTCAAATTTCAAATTTTCAATTTTCTAATATGAACAATAACTAATTTTAGTGGCATTGTTGCACATTTTACATGAAACATCTTACAAAATTAAGCTTCAGAACAAAAGACAAAGAGTGCATACACACTTTGGTTCACATCTCATTTAATCTAGTAATTTCACTTCATTGCATCACTAGAATAAAGGTGAGGAAAATATATACACTCAAATCTAATCATTAGGTGTTTGTGAATGTTTAATCTTGACATATTTGGGCTGACCACCTAGTTTTTTAAGTTGTGAATAATATTTTAAGCTGGTTGGTGGGATTATTTATTCATCAAATAAATTTTAAATATCTTATCCTCCCTAATGATCGATACACATATTATATTTCAAATGTTGGATTTAATAAATTTGTATATGGAGGAACCAAAACTCTCATTTCTTAAAAATTTACCTCATGGAAACCTAAAAGAACTTAATATTGACATCCTTACCTTGATTAACCTATTATATATTTCATTAACTTTAAATAAATATGAGATATTTTATTATTTCTATTACCATTTTGAAATTATTGGAAACATCATTTAGGTATCCCTTTCTACCTACAAGTTCTTGTCATATAAATCCCAATAGTCTTTATATTTCTATGACAAGACTATACTAGGTCAGATATGGCCATGACTTAGATTATCAACTATTATATGCACTATTATGGTAATTTTTCAAAATTAAGACATTTTATATTAGCCCTCTCATGATTTTAGTAGGGTTTATTAATGTAAATATTCCAAACTTTCCTCTATATAGGAACATCAAGGTCATTCAATACACATAAAACAAAACTTGGGATTTTTGTTGCATATTGAGCAAAAGATCTATAATCTGTCCAATTCTACTTTTGATTTATTCTATCAATAATATTCCAAGTTTTAATTTATTTTATTACAGGTCAAAGGAATTAATTTTCAAGCATGCAAATCTATTTACTAGTTGTATCCGTATAGAAAATTTCAAGATTCACACAATCAATATAGGAGGGATAACTACATCATCTTAAGGCTCTTTTGTCCTATGTAGGTAACACTTATATTATGTGGGATTTTATAAGGATAACTCAATTATTCCCCTTTCCTAATTCTCACCCTTTTGTATTTGATATCTATTTGGTTTATGTGTAAAAACTAGGGTTTTATTCTTACATGTATTTTACATGTAAAATTATCTCTTATAATCAATTATTCAACCATATCTAATAGTTTCAAGTTCCCTACAATAAAATAATCTACATAGCCAAAAAAATATGTGATCAAAATCAAAATAAAAGGCCACAATTAACCCTTTTCCACCCTAGTGAGGCCGTATCCATGTGAATCATAAAATTATGTTTTCATATATGAATTAATTCATAGATCATTCCAAGAAGTTTCTCATTAATAACCAGCCTAAATAGTCATAAAAAATCAAGATTCAACTAAGTTCATTTCTTTAATTTAAAAAATAATATTTATAGCTCATTTTGAATTATGTATTTTACAATAAGATTAAGTATTTTATATAGATATAAATTAGTATTTCAATGGTTTAGTAGTTTATAGAATTTCATTTGTATATAAATATAACCATTAAACACTTTCTTAATATGGACATGTGTCTAAATTATTAACCTCTTTTTCATATTTTGCACATTCCCTATAATAAAATCATCTACATAGACAATAAATATGTGACCAAAATCAAAATAAAAGGCCACAATGAACCCTTTTCCACCCTAGTGAGCTCCTATCCCTCTAAATCATAAAATTACACTTTCATATATGACTTAATTAATAAATCATTCCAATCAATTTATCTTTAGTAGTTAGCCTAAATAGTCAAAAAAAATCAAGATTCATCTACTTTTATTTATTCACTTTAAAAATATTATTTATAGATCATTTTAAATTAGGGATTTTACATTTAGAATAAGTAGTTTATATAGATATGAATTATTATTTCAATGGTTTAGTGGTTTTATATAATTTCATTTGTAAATAAATATAACCATTGAAAAATTTCTTAATATGGACATATGACTAAATTATTAACCTCTGTTTCATATTTTAAAGGAAAAATCCCTTGTATTAGCTAAGTTATTATACTTATATAGTAGTGGCATACAAACCATTATTTACTATGAAATGGTTTAACAACTTATATGTTTTTGATGTGGTTGTATATATAGGAACACATTGTATGTTTTTCCAATTGGACTAAGCCATGTACTATTATCTATGGTTGGTAAAAGAATGCTTGTAACTAGATATAGATTCTATCTTTGTTTTAATATGGTATCATTGTTGTTAAAAGTTCACATGCATTGGTAATTATGAATTTAATAATATCTTGAATCATTCTTGACCTTAGAAAAAGACTTATATATAAATTTTAGTAAAAAAAGTATAACTAATCTCATTTTATTGATGGTAATCATATTATGTCTGAGTCCTATTGTCCATGGTATTTTGATGATGAACTAATAAGACTAATACTAGAGTTAGAAGATATTATGTAGTTATTTGTGCTTATAAATATTTAATAGTATCATCATTAGTTTATTGGTACAAATACATAAATATTTTGATATGATTACTTAACACTCCAATTAGTTTGTGATTCACTCACTTGATAGTTGATCTAGTTGTATTATTATAATCTACACCCTCTATTACTATCAGATGTTCCTAATTGTGGTAGTGTGAAACTATACAAACCTAACATAACAATCATTTTCAGATTCAAGTATAGTTTAATATAACACAATGTAAACTCACTTATATCCATCCACATTATTCTACTCAATCAATCATATTGAAAATAAATTGATAGCCCTTATTGATATCAGGTTTTTAAGTTTTAATTGAATATAAATATTATAATACATCATAGTCAAGTTGTTCAAAGTAAATAAATGACATAATTATGTGTATTCATGGGCTAGGATGGCCTATAATTATCCTCTTTCTATTAATATATTAGGAATCTAATAAGGTCATAAAAATAAATATGATATATACTTGGAATGCAAGTAAGTACCTAGAATAACCTTAGACCTAGTAGAGGGTAATATATACTTAGATGTTAAGAGAAAAGTGTGAAAAAGTGTAATCCTATGACATGGGGTATAATTATCACTAGTGCTCAATGTATATAAATGATTGTAATAATGATAAAAAGGGGTATATCAAGGATATAATATTGTAGACACATAAATTAACATTTAATCTAAAATTGTGCACTTGTGACCATTCTTTTACACACATGGCTCTAAACCTATCTTAGGGCCTTTTTGATCACTTTCAACCACCTTATACACTCTCCTATACTAATAAATGAAACCTAAATGTACTCCTCTCTATTAATAATATCCTTATGTATATTTTAAGTCCTAAATAACACTCAACATGATAAAATCACCCATTGGAATACAATGCCCTAGGGGACTATAGTGCACTTGTCTAGTGTTTGTTCCCCTTCTCCTATCCTCCAACAAAATAATGACTAATTTTCAAAATAAAAAGTTATTGAAAGGTTAACATAAGTACCTAATGAGCCTATTTCAAATGGATTTCAATTATATGACTATAAGAACACATTTAAAACCATTTTTCACATAAAACACTTCCACATAATAAAACACCAGAATCATAAATGCACATTGAGAGAAAATAACTTATTTCTTTAAATTGTGATTGCATACAACCTTATTAGCCTAGAACTCAAGTGTAAATACATATTAAAGGTCAAAAATCATGGTTAAGGAAATTAATCAAATTATTATTACACCAACATGTAACATATTACACTAACTATTTATACACCACCATAACTTGGGAGAACTACATGAAGTTAAATCCCTCATCAAAGTATTGGTATGTAGAAAATAGTTAACATATGGGGTGCTGAGGTATCAACCAAATTCAACTAAGGATCCATTTTTCCCCATTAATTCTCATTTTTATTCACATTTCAAAGAGATAGGGTTTTTAAGGAATACTAGACATATAGTGGTCTCGATAAGTGATCACAAGCACTACAGATGAAGACACAAAGAGCCTAGAAACCTTGATTTCCTTACTGTAAGTGGAAAATAATATTACCAAAGTGGATATTATTTCCACCAATATAGTGTCCTACATATTATTCCATTATTTAGGCCCATATCCAGCTATTTTTTTATGTTTCTAGTCATTAGATCCCCCTACACAATAAGTTTTAGTCTCTAATTCATCCAATAATACTATTTTCCAACTAAGTCTTTATTTACTATTTAAATTTATAATTTTTATTAATTTTTTAGAATTAAATAGTTTTAAATTAGTGAGTGATTGATATTTATATATTATTCCCTCTAATTTAACACAATATTTTGTCATCTAATGTCTTATAATATCCAAAATATGATAAAAATATTGGTGAACATGTTTATTATATGAAAGGTGTCAAACCCTAACCATAGATGTTATTAGGGTTTATATCCTTATTTTTCCAATTTTAAATTACTATTTTTTAATTTTTATAGTTTATATATTTTGTTATAACAAAAAATTTCTAGGCTCTTGTGTCATATTATATCGATAGAAAAGAATATCTTCCTACTCTTAACCATCAAAGTTATGATAGTTACTTTCCCTCTAAATAGTTCCATGTTATCACTATCCCAAGAGGTAATTTATCTAATAATATAGTATCAAATGAAGGTAACCAACCTATCATTCCTCAAACCCCTCCACCTCCCATATCTCCTTTTTAATGTGTATGTATGCATGCTCAAATATAATTACCTAGGGTTTGTGATTGTGAATATATAAAGGATCAAATCATCATTATCATAAAATTAATAAAAGAGTTACAAAAATTAAAATCAAAATTTTAAGTGTAAATATGACATCATTCAAAAATAATATTACATATGCATAGAATCTAGAGTATGTTATTGTTAATCATGTACTTTCATCTTCATTTAGAAATGTTATGCCTAACAAGACTCCATATAAAGATTGGAAACCAATTTATAATAAATATAAAATAAATTATTTTAAAAGTATGAAAATGGATAATAAGAGTTCAATTAATATTATAAGGGAAATGATTAAAAATAATTTGATTAAATTACCTCTTCTACATCTTCTAAAGAGATTAAAATACTATTGTACATATCACAAAAGACAAGCATCATACAAAAAATTGCTTGGATTTGAAAAATAAAATATAAAAGGTTGATGGTAGTTATCCTATAAGTGATACATTAATGAAACAACCCATAGTTGAAAAAACCCAAGTACAAAAAGTGGTAGAATTAAAACTAGTACAAAAGTGGTTATCAAAGGAAAAATTAGAGAAATAAAAGGTTCAAAAAGCTATTTTAAATCAAGAAATATGACAAAAGTAAATAGATCAAAAATATCAAATACAAAGGGAATAGTTTTCAAATCAAAGGTTACAATAATAAAAATTGGTATTATAAATAGAGAAGTTATCAAATCAAATTCAAGATATATAAAAAATATTCTAAAAAAAGGTTTTCTAACAAAAAAAATTCAAAATCATGGAATACCTAAAAAAAATTGTTAGATAATTATAATTAATTTGGGTCATTCCTATAGTCTTATAGAATTTTCCTAAGTCTTATATATTTATAAATACACTTTATTCTAGCCTTTTTAGTTTTTACTCACCTCACTAGTCCAATTGTAGGTGTTGGAATTACTTGCATGTAACTCCTCTTCCCCCACATAACACACACATCCTCCCCACTTGTAAGAGGAATAGGGACACATGGCACACATGATATAAATTGTAATTATAACTACTTTTATATCTTATCTCTTTATAAATATATCTCCTCTCTCATTCCTCAACACTCTCAACTCATAACTCATTCTTATTATTCTAAGTCTTGATCTTGCATTCTTGATGCTCTCTTGGCCTAAGACCATTATTATCCTAAGATTATACATGATATGTATTTGTAATGATTAATTATTGTAAGTTTATTAGTACTATTATGGATATTTTCACCATTTGATGGTTTCCTCACTTATCAAATCTTGTATTGGATTTTTGATTTGCTCTACTTTGTAAGGCAATATTATTCATTGACTTGTTTTCAACATTTGATTATTAGCATATTTTAATATGGTATTAGAGATATGGATATTTTAAAATTGAATATTGAGTATTTTTTTAGTTTATTACATGGATAATAAACCTTTTTATTACAATTTTTGGGTTTATGGTTATTTGTATGCATATAAATAGTTGTGTGGTTTTTGGTATTCTTAATTTTGACAATTTTTCTGGTTGTTGAGGAAAGCAAAGTGTTCTTCTTAGTTTGGTAGTTTTATCTTCTAGTTTATACTAGTTGGTTATATATGTAGCCCTTTGGATCTGAATCAATATTGAATTACCTAAATTAAAGGTAATTTAATATCAATTCATTTTCAGTCACAGTGTTTAGAGTTTGGAATCTATTTTGTTTTGACTCTTGTTTCATCCTTTTTTACATCGTTCAATTCAACATTTTAATTTTTTTAAAAAATTGTTTGGCTCTTAGTCATATATGTTTTTTAGGATTAGTATTAATTTTTTTTGCCTTATGAGTGCTCTCATATTGTTGTCTTTTTTGGCATTTTCTCTGTTTGGTCTGTTTATGCCAACTTCCAATGTTTGGTTAAATTTTTAAAATTGGTAACACCTTAGTGAAACATCTTTTTCTATTTTCATTCTTTTAGATTTTGCACAATTTTTTAGAGTCTAATATATCCTTCTATGCACTCTTCAATTATTTTTTCTCATGAAAATCCACAATATGTGACTCTTTATAATATTTAGGGTTTGCTATTTTCTTTCTTTTTTGTCTATAAAGACCCTTCTTTGGTTTGTTAGATTTATTTTTACTATGAATTTATCATTCTATTCATTGCATAGTATGTAATTTTATTCACTGCACATTTTCTCTCCTTTTTAGTCTTGTAGTGATTTTGTAAGATCTTCATTTCACTTATTCTCTATCTAGTTCTAAAACTAATTACATCCACTAATGTTTTATCCTTTTTAATTCTATTTGATCTTCAATTTATAATTGTATAACACTTTGTTTCTATTTACATTTGGTTTGGTTTATTCCCATGATGCACTATTATTACTATTGCATTTATAGTATACACTTAATAATATTCAATAATTAAAAGTAGTATACTATTAATATGCTTTAGAAAAAATCTTTATTAAGTACCATTAAAGCATTAAATTTTTTAAAAAAATCAAAATCTCACTTAAACCCCTTTTTAAGTCCAGCGTGATTTCCATGCATTAATATAACCTTGGTTGGTGGCATTTTCATGTTATATTTACCATCACAATCATAATAATTTTTTTTATCTATGCCTTGTTTTCTTAGGTTTGACTTACCAAGTTAAAAACAAAAAACAAATCTTGGACTTGTTTAATGCACATGAAAGTCCTTTAAGATTCAATCATTTCTTTACTAGATTAAAATAAATCTTTTTTTGGCTTATACCTTTTAGTTGGAATGTTTTGGTAAGCTTCATTTCAAAATTTAAACTTATACCTTTTGACATGTGGCGATTCTTTTAAGTGCTTAAATTTTTTAAATTTTCTAAAAATTCAAAGAATGTGATTCACATATTTCATGATAAACTTTTTTATGCCTTGAAAAGAAATTCAAAATACTTTTATGGTATGAATTTTATTTAATACAATATTTATAATTCACTTATCAATAATAAACTTTTGAATTTTTTAATGCTTTTTTAAAGTGGATTATTCAAAATTTTCAAACAAATCAAAATAATTTTAAATTTTTGGTGCGGAATTCCATTTACAAGTTAATTATTATTTTTTACCTTGAGTAATAAATCTTATGCAAATTTTTTTTAAGAATTATTATTATTTTTAAATTCTGATTTTATGACATTTAAACTCACCATTTTTTTCACATTCAAAAACATTATGAAAACTATTGCTTACAAAAATGATGAGATTATTACTCTTAAATATCAAATTTCATGTCAAAAAAACACCCTTAATGCTTTTCAAAACTCCTTTAATTTACATGCGGAGAAAATTAAATCATATATTGATGCTTTAAATGAAAAAATTGAATATTTTGTTAATGTTACTAGCTCTAATGGTGATGAACCTCATTGTGTTTCTCCACAAAATTAAACTTCTTTAAACACACACTCTACCAACCCTAGATTAAAAATCATGAACAATATAAGCTATTTGGGTGGTGGACTTGGTAAGACACAAATGGTATTCTTGAACCTCTTTTACTTGAATCTAATACAAATTATAAAGGTCTCATTTTTATGATTCTATTTCTTCAATTAAAAATTTGACATTTTATTTTCCTCCACATAGATGTACTTATAATGCATCTTCTTCTAATTATAATACTTGGAATGTTCATGCTATTGTTAAAAATGTTAAACCTTATGTGAATTGTAAAAAACATGAAAATCATATATCTTAATGTTGGAAATTTCATCCATGAAAATATTGTGGTAAATCTACACATGAAACTTTGCATAGTTGGAAAACAACTAAATATCCTACCTCCATAGGTAAAACTACTTGGATTTATAAATAAAATAAATCTTCTAGAGACTTTGATATGTCTTTTTATGATAATTATTCTCATGCTTCACATAGAATATCTTTTTCAAGTGACACAAATTTTTTATCTCCATTTTGATTATATAAATCTCTCTTTTTTCATTTCTTTCTTTTTATTGTATAGGACATATTCTTTGATTATATTGACTAACTTATTTTTGTGTAGGATATTTTACTATACGATGGAAGTTGTCTTTACTCTATTTACCTTTCTTATACATCTACTTTTAATACATTATGTATTTAGATTGTATTTTTGGCATAATGGTTACTTAACTTGAAATATTGGTGTTAGTATGTTTGTTTTATAGGGTTTCATGGATCATTTCTCCTTCCTTTTGGTCTTGTTCTATTGTAGATTGAATACATTATCTAAAGAGGATTTTTGGAGATTATTCATGATCACACTTTATTCCTTGTGACTTTTGGAAGCACCTTCTCTTATTTATTCTCTTAACTATTACTATTGCTCTTCAATTAAATTTGTATAAAGGGGGAGATCATTGTAATTTCAAATCCCTTACTTGTTTATAAAAGGTTTTCTCCACTTTATAACCCCAATTTAAGCTTAAGGGGGAGTTTTTAATAATTAACCTTAATTTAGGTCATTATTATAATATTATAGGATTTTCCTAAGTCTTATGTGTGTGTGAATTTATTGTATTTATAAATGCACTTTATTATAGACTTTTAAAGTGTCACTCACCTCACTAGTCCACTTGAAATATTGGTGTTAGTATGTTTGTTTTATAGGGTTTCATGGATCATTTCTCCTTCCTTTTGGTCTTGTTCTATTGTAGATTGAATACATTATCTAAAGAGGATTTTTGGAGATTATTCATGATCACACTTTATTCCTTGTGACTTTTGGAAGTATCTTCTCTTATTTATTCTCTTAACTATTATTATTCCTCTTCAATTAAGTTTGTATAAAGGGGGAGATCATTTTAATTTCAAATCCTTTACTTGTTTCTAAAAGGTTTTCTCCACTTTATAACCCCAATTTAAGCTTAAGGGGGAGTGTTTAATAATTAACCTTAATTTAGGTCATTCTTATAATATTATAGGATTTTCCTAAGTCTTATGTGTGTGTTAATTTATTGTATTTATAAATGCACTTTATTATAGCCTTTAAAAGTGTCACTCACCTCACTAGTCCACTTGAAATATTGGTGTTAGTATGTTTGTTTTATAGGGTTTAAAGGATCATTTCTCCTTCCTTTTGGTCTTGTTCTATTGTATATTGAATACATTATCTAAAGAGGTTTTTTGGAGATTATTCATGATCACACTTTATTCCTTGTGACTTTTGGAAGCACCTTCTCTTATTTATTCTCTTAACGATTATTATTCCTCTTCAATTAAGTTTGTATAAAGAGGGAGATCATTCTAATTTCAAATCCCTTACTTGTTTCTAAAAGGTTTTCTCCACTTTATAACCCCAATTTAAGATTAAGGGGGAGTGTTTAATAATTAACCTTAATTTAGGTCATTCTTATAATATTATAGGATTTTCCTAAGTCTTATGTGTGTGTGAATTTATTGTATTTATAAATGCACTTTATTATAGCCTTTTAAAGTGTCACTCACCTCACTAGTCCACTTGAAATATTGGTGTTAGTATGCTTGTTTTATAGGGTTTCATGGATCATTTCTCCTTCCTTTTGGTCTTGTTCTATTCTAGATTGAATACATTATCTAAAGAAGATTTTTGGAGATTATTCATGATCACACTTTATTCCTTGTGACTTAACTTGAAATATTGGTGTTAGTATGTTTGTTTTATAGGGTTTCATGGATCATTTCTCCTTCCTTTTGGTCTTGTTCTATTGTAGATTGAATAAATTATCTAAAGAGGATTTTTGGAGATTATTCATGATCACACATTATTCCTTGTGACTTTTGGAAGCACCTTCTCTTATTTATTCTCTTAACTATTATTATTCCTCTTCAATTAAGTTTGTATAAAGGGTGAGATCATTGTAATTTCAAATACCTTACTTGTTTCTAAAAGGTTTTATCCACTTTATAACACCAATTTAAGCTTAAGGGGGAGTGTTTAATAATTAACCTTAATTTAGGTCATTCTTATAATATTATAGGATTTTCCTTAGTCTTATGTGTGTGTGAATTTATTGTATTTATAAATTCACTTTATTATAGCCTTTTAAAGTGTCACTCACCTCACTAGTCCACTTGAAATATTGGTGTTATTATGTTTGTTTTATAGGGTTTCATGGATCCTTTCTCCTTCCTTTTGGTCTTGTTATATTGTAGATTGAATACATTATCTAAAGAGGATTTTTGGAGATTATTCATGATCACACTTTATTCCTTGTGACTTTTGGAAGCACCTTCTCTTATTTATTGTCTTAACTATTATTATTCCTCTTCAATTAAGTTTGTATAAAGGGGGAGATAATTGTAATTTCAAATCCCTTACTTATTTCTAAAAGGTTTTCTCCACTTTATAACCCCAATTTAAGCTTAAGGGCGAGTGTCTAATAATTAACCTTAATTTAGGTCATTCTTATAATATTATAGGATTTTCCTAAGTCTTGTGTGTGTGTGAATTTATTGTATTTATAAATGCACTTTATTATAGCCTTTTAAATTGTCACTCACCTCACTAGTCCACTTGAAATATTGGTGTTAGTATGTTTGTTTTATAGGGTTTCATGGATCATTTCTCCTTCTTTTTGGTCTTGTTCTATTGTAGATTGAATACATTATCTAAAGAAGATTTTTGGAGATTATTCATGATCACACTTTATTCCTTGTGACTTAACTTGAAATATTGGTGTTAGTATGTTTGTTTTATATGGTTTCATGGATCATTTCTCCTTCCTTTTGGTCTTGTTCTATTGTAGATTGAATACATTATCTAAAGAGGATTTTTGGAGATTATTCATGATCACACTTTATTCCTTGTGACTTTTGGAAGCACCTTCTCTTATTTATTCTCTTAACTATTATTATTCCTCTTCAATTAAGTTTGTATAAAGGGGGAGATCATTGTAATTTCAAATCCCTTACTTGTTTCTAAAAGGTTTTCTCCACTTTATAACCCCAATATAAGCTTAAGGGGGAGTGTTTAATAATTAACCTTAATTTAGGTCATTCTTATAATATCATAGGATTTTCCTAAGTCTTATGTGTGTGTGAATTTATTGTATTTATAAATGCACTTTATTATATCCTTTTAAAGTGTCACTCACCTCACTAGTCCACTTGTAGGCTTTGGAAAAAATTGCATGTAACTCATATCCCCCCCCACATATCAAACTCATCACTCCCACTTGTAAGAGGACTAGGGACACATGGCACACATGTTGGATCTTTCACTTGTAATTAATTTTATCTCTTAGATCTTTGTAATGAGATATCTCTCATTCATAAACACTCTCAACCCACAATTTAATCTTGTTGTTCTAAGTCTTGCTCTTACATCCTTGGTGCTCTCTTGGCATAGGGCCAATTTTGTTATAAGCTTCTAAATGTTATTGTATTTAGAGTGATTCATTATTAACCAAATATCTTCTTAATACTATTTTTGTGTTTTTCACCATTCGATGGTTTCCCCAATTATCAAATATTTTGTCTTAGATTTGTGGTTTTCTCTATTTTACAAGGTAATATTGTTCATTTACTTATTTTTAACATTAGATTCTTGATATATTATAATAGATATAGTTTTAAATTTGGTTACAAATTGGTAAACTAAAATTATTTGCTCATATAAAGACCCTTTAACTATCATTACTCACATATATCTCAATAAATTTGTAGATGGAAAGGTTAAGGATTATTAGGAAATAATTTTTTTCTCTATGTCATTTCCTACATATCTTGGGAATAAGTACCAAACTTAGATCAAACTAGTACATCTATAAAATTTATGGGTTCAGTCAATTTAAGAGTTCATTTTCATTCAAAGGATATCTATTATACTTTTCATGTTATTTTAGATTCAAGTGCCTACAATGTTATGCTTGAAGGATCATGGCTAACATCAATGGGATAAATTATCGATACAAGAAAAGGTTGTATATCATTTGAACATGAATCGAAGGTTACATCCTTCTCCATATAAGTAACATATCTAGATATAAATAATACAAAATAAATCATGATTTTAACTTGCATACAAATAGATACAATTAATGACATATCAATTGAGGCACATGAAATAATACACATTACAAAAAAGAAATTAAAAAGGTCAATACCATAATATGGGGTAGTTACTTATTCATATCAAGACACCATAAAATATAAGAGTGGAATTTTATAATTTAAAAATAAAGATGATGATGATTACAAAAATACAAATTAATATGATCCTAATGATATTGATAATGTAGAATATGAATATGGAAACGACATATATTCTATTTAGGGGCATCCCCTTGAGGATATGTTGGGATTATAATACCATCCTTCCTTGTACATAGATATTTACTTGTCATATAATAATTAGTTATACATATCTTTGATTTTCATGTTATATATGCACTAAAAAAACTTTAAAATATTATATAAAATAAAAAAATTAGGACCTATACATAATTATATGTACTTTTTCATACATCACTTAAATTATGCACAATATTGTATATCTATTTTAGTTATTTTTATATCATGCATGATTTACCATACACATGAATGATTATATATTGAAAAATACCATTTCTAGATTCATTTTTAATTACTTTAACTATTACATACTCAAAAACTACATTTAGACATGAATGTTATTTATATTTGAGTGAGTGACATTTGAACATGTCCCTTAAATGTGTTCCTTGGCCTTCTTTTGTGTGTTTTGTGTGTACTCTTTGATTGTTTACATCATGGCCATAACACCTTGCTTACTTATTTGATTATATTTTTATGCCATGATGGAAATCATGCATCCACCCAACCCTTATAATTCTATGATAGATATCATGAATTCCTCCCTAAGTAGTTATATTCAATATTATATTCTCGATTGATCAATTATATATGTGTTTCATTGTCACATCTATTGAGACATACTTACTATGAATGCTTGTTTCCACATATATCTTACATTATTACTATGCTCAGCTTAAATACATGATGATACCATGATTTTTACATATTTCCACTATTACTCAAATTTACATTATTAAATCCAAACAACCTACAACATAACTTTTTATTTTAAGTTATGTTTTTATGCATGTTTTTTATATTGATTTCAAATATTCATGTATTGTATGCCTTATTTTATTTTATTTCAATATGTTATTTATGAGTGGATCTAAGCCTCCATGTCTTTGATTATATGTGTGTGAGGAAATTTGAACATGTCCTTGTATGTCATTTATATTCGAGTGAGTGACATTTGAATATTTCAATTGAATGTGTCCCTTGGCCTTCTTTTGTGTGTTTTATGTGTTCTCTTTGATTGTTTGCATCATGGCCATCACACCTTGCTTACTTATTTTCTTATATTTTGATGCCATTATGGAAATCATGCATCCACCCAACCCTTATAATTCTATGATGGATATCATGAATTCCTCCCTAGGTAGTTATATTCAACATTATATACTCAATTGATCAATTATATATGTGTTTCAGTGTCACATCTATCTAGACATAGTTACTATGAATTCTTGTTTCCACATGCATCTTACATTAATAATATGCTTAGTTTAAATACATGATGATACCATGACTTTTACATATTGCCACTATTACTCATATTTACATTATTAAATCAAAACAACCTAAAACAAATTTTTTTTATTTTAAGTTAAGTTCTTATGCAAGCTCAACAAATCATCTCAAAATATATGTCATTCACAGAGGTTTGTCTTAGAGACTAAGCCTTGCAAATCTATATACAAAAATTATTTAATAATGATAACATAGTTGAAATAGTTTCAAGCTTAGAAAGTATAAAAAATTTCACTTTAGAAAGGAGTGACACATTTGATAAGAGAACACTACTCTAATGTCCTTACCAATGTTGTTTTCCATATGCCTAAAAAATAGGCATTTATATAGTTTCATATAACTTCAGTTTAATCATAATAGTATACAACAATTTCAAAGTTTTAATTTCTAGAACTACTAAAAATCAATTAGTTTTGTCTTAGATTTTATCAATTTGGGGGAAATCATGCACAACATGTTCTAATTTATCACATATGTTTTATTAGAATTCACATTTATTTTATTTAGTCTTATAATCTATATCATAATATATTAGTTGGGGGCATGTGCATGGAACATTATATTTCCTCTTTTATTAGTTTTACACCAATTTTTTAGATGAAATGGAAAATTAATGGAATTATCCACTCTATATACACTTGACCTAGAATATACTAAGGTTTTACACCATTTTTTCACTATAATTTATCTTTATTCCATTTATAATAGTTGGTTCACTATTTGTAACATCATTTATACTAGTTTATTCACTAAACCTATATATTATGATTCATACAAGGATTATAAATTAATTCAAATATTTGAGTATGAAATGATAGAGTTAATAAAAACTTGAATTTTTAAGCACACTCACTGATTAATGAGTATTGGGGCATGCATAGTCTAATCTAGGATATTCAACATCAATGAAAACTCTAAGGGTACAACCTACTGCAGTCACTAATTTTTTCACTAGTTTTCATACCAAGAAATAAAAATGGTTCATGTACCCAATAAAGTGTATTCATTCCTTGTCACTCTATATTTTATTGTATTTATATTTTGATATTTATCTAAATTTAATACTAATATTGCATATGCTCTATTTCATATTTGGTGTGGAGCACAGTTCAACATTGTGGCCTAAATCCAAGACTCCTATTCATAGGTAAATTTAGGTACACACTCTTTTCATATTAATATAATACTTTAAATTTTATTCATTAAAAAAATAAAAGAAGGGAAAATTTAGACACATAAATTAACATTTAAGATAAAACCATGCACTAGTGATCACTTTTAAACACATGACCACCTTTCATACTATTTTAAGTTGATAAATGGCCTCTAAATACACTCCTCTCTATTAATACTAGCCTTAGACATATTTTAGGCCCAACACAACAACCAACATGATCAAATCACCCATTGTAAATACATCACCCTAGGGGACTATAGTGCAACACTCTAGTGTCTGTGACCCCTCTCCTACCCTCTCACCAAACAATTAATAATTTTCTAAATTAAAAGTAATGAAAATGTTACATTATGTCCATAATGAGCCCAATTTGAATTAATTTTAAGTATGTGACTAAATAAACACATTTAAAATAATTTTACATACAAGAGGCTTTCAAATAAAAAATCACCAAAATCATAATTAGACATTGAGAGTAAAACACTTATTTCTCCCAGTTCTAATTACATACAACCATAGTAGCCTAGAGATCAAGTTTGAATATATATTTTAGGTCATGAGTCATGATTAAGGCACTTAATCACATCGCTATTGTATCAACTTATATCATATTACATTAGTTATTCACACACCACCATAACATTAGATAACTACATAGAGTTTGATCCCTATTCAAAGTATTAGTATGTAGGCAACACTTAGGACATGGGATCTTGAGGTCTTGTCCAAATTTAATTGTAAACCCCTTTTTTACCATTAATTTGAATTGGTATTCACATGTTAAAAATCTAGAGATTTTTATAAAAATTAGTCATGCAGTGCTCTCTGCAAGTGATTATAAGATCCATCACCAAATACAATATCTATAGACAAAGACATAGAGAAACATAAAACCCTAATTTCCTCACTATAAATGGACATGAGTGCTATTAGAGTTGATAGGAGCACCATCCATCTATAGTACTAGAGATGGCACTATTATCTAGGCCTAGATCCATTTATTTATTTTTATTTTTAGTCATCATATCCCCATGTAAAAAAAGTCTCAATCTTTCATTCATTTGACAAAACTATTTTCTAGTTAATTCTTTATTTCCTATTGCACTTTTCTATTTTTATTAAGTTTCTAGAATTGCATAGTTTAAAATCAGTGAGTGATTGATATTTATAAATTTTTCCCTTTGATTTTACACAACAATTTGTCATCTAGGGTTTTATATTATCATAAATTTGATAAAATAAGAACAAATATATCATGAAAGGAATTGATAAAAAAAGGGTAGCCTAATCCAAGATTGGTAAAAGCACTAAACTAATAAGAGAGTGAGTGGTGTAATGGTACACCAATGGGTAGTCTATGGAATTTAAGGTGATAAAATCAAAATCCAAAGAAAACCTATATCTATACCATCTTATTCAGTATAAGGATAAACATAGGCAAGGATAAACACATATATCTACAATAGTAATGAGAAAGAAATATATATTATACTAAGTAAATAAATGAAGAGAGAGTATGGATAAATATAATTACCTTTGGGTGGACCTATCAACACCTCAATCTCATCCATTGGCTCAAATGAAACTTTGAAAGAGATTTTTTATGTTGAAGACCTCAAATGAAAAGATGAAGACCTAGGTATCCATATTTGGGGACACAAAAAACCAAGGTGTACCTATACATACAAAAAAATATATACTAACCTTCATGTCCTTGAATTATCAAGGTTTATTTGAGACAACTAATGAAATTATAATGGGATAAGTGGTATAGGGTTTATTTTATGTTGGGTTAATGTGGTTAAGATATGGAAATGGTTAGAAGAACTGGTTAGTTAAGAAGAGCTAGAAGAACCATGTTTTGAGTGATAAGTTTACAAAGGGTACTCATGGTGATACCAAAATATCTCATGTGAACCATATTTATCATTTATAACAGTGAATTATAGAGAGATGGAGTTTCAAGAACCCTTATAATGGATGAGGATAAGGTTACTATGTTCTTGGATGATATTAGGCTTGGGAAATTGGGCAAAGATGTGTTGAAGGACCCTTTGGATTTGGTTGACTCTATTAGGCTGGTTATGACCAATAAATGTCATCTAGAAATAAAATGAGATATGACAAGGCTATACTTGATGATAAATAATGAAAAGTGGATCAGATTTGAAGGTTATTAGTTTGATGTAATAGAATGTGAATGGGGTCTCACTATTTGGGATTCTACTCATAAGTTTTTCTCATTAATATATTTAAGTTGGTTGATGATGAGGATTTTGAGAGGATTGGAAAAAAAAATCTATTCTAATTTTTGAGTTAATATCACACTATATGTTACTTACTGGTATGAGAGCAACACTCTAGGAAAAGTTCCTACTTTGTCGTGATTGTCTTATTTGATAAGCATCATTAAAGAGTGAGCTAACATTATTTGGTGGTTTAAGAATTTTTTATTATTTTTACTTGATTGGTTCTATGTGTATTTTCTTTAAAATATGAATGTTATGTTGTAGAAAGGTTTATACTTGTTT
>JARHVA010001092.1:3892500-3922933 GCA_037957365.1 Torreya grandis | reverse complement strand
TGATTTAAATGAAGTTTTAGGTCCTAAAAATGTATAAGTTTCTCCAAAACCTTTATCACTCTCTTTATAAGCTAGTACAGGTCAACTTCAAGTGCTCATTTTCATACAATATGGTGAGATTAAGGGTATGAGATTGTTTCCATAGGATAAGTTCATAATGAGATTCATATTAATGTCAATGGTAATCATATTTGTGGCCTAATATTTATGAAAAATCACTAAGACTCTAGGGTGGTATAAAAAAGCTAGTCAATCCCATAAGCTCAATTTGTCCCTTTAAAATGATATTTATAGATGATTTGGATGAATAATAGAAATTGGATAAAATGTATAGGGTATGTGGAAAAAAAATTATGTGCTTATCCAAGCCACACTTGGCATGTGTGGGTTCAAAAGAGCAAAAATATTTTCTTTTATATAGTTTCTAAGGTGACTACCATGTTTTTGTGTTTCCAATATTAAAGGAATGTGAATAGAGTTATATCATCATGTCTCACTATCATCAGTTCAAGTAAAATCCCATAAATTACTCTCCATGATTGTTCCTATAGCATTCTCTCCAAGCAATATACAATTTTTTCTCACTTTGAAGACTGTGTGAATATGACTTCTTACATAAAAATGGTTTGTAAAGGTCTTGTATTGCATGGTGAAAGGTTTATGAGAGTTTTAAATAGAGGTGATAAATCAATTTATATATGTATTCAAAGGCTCAATATATTATGTTTGTACCAATCTAGTCCTAAAAGTATAACAATGCAAACCTACAGGTTTGTAAACCTATAGGTCTACATTTTGTAAAAAATTGTGTACAAATGTGCATAAGGATGGAGATTGAAGACCTAGAAATGAATTATATATAGTGTTTAAATGTTTTTAAAAGTTTCAATATTAGTATATAAATTACTTCTTAAAATCCAATAGCAAGACACCTTAAATAGACCTATAGGCCTCAAGTTATTTTTCAATCTTGAAAATGGAAAATGCAATGTATACAGTGGAATTAGAGAATTAAATGGAAACATCCATGAGGTATTTTGATAAAATTATTACTATTATTTAATATGAATATAACCTAAATTACATGTTGAAAGGCCAAATCTAATAGGAAACTCTCAAACACTTAAAGTCGAGCTTGTGTATGGATGCATAAGAAAAGTTTGTTTAAGAGAGAAGAATGGAAGAGTAAAAACCTTTACAAGATGACAAGGGGTAATGAGTTATATAAAAACCTATTCAATGTATTCACTCTACATATTTCTAAATTTATGACAAATAACTCAAATACTTACCTACATCTATGAGTGTCCTAGTATAAGCCTTCACACACACACACACACACACACACACACACACACACACACACACACACACACACACACACACACACACACACACACACACACACACACACACACACACACACACACACACACACACACACACACACACACACACACACACACACACACACACACACACACACACACACATGTGCCAATTTGTGAAGAAAGAGACAATGTGGACTGAGAGTGATGGTTTGGGTGGAAATTATAATGATTTAAGTACTGATTATTCCTATAAAAAACATTAAAAATATTTTTTTGATTTAAGACCAAAAGGAAAAACTCAGTTGGGAGAGTTTGAGAGACCTACAGGCTTAAAACCCTTAAGGGTCTACTATGGTGATTGGGGTCAAACCCTAAGCATATGGATACAAAAAAATGTTAAGGAAACACATTGAAACATGGGGAGGGATATTTAAAACACCAATAATATTTTTAAAATAAAAAATTCAAAGTTTTAAGAGTATTGTTTTTAACAAACTCTACCTTGAATTCTCACATAATAATTCTGGTCAAGAGGTCTTTTCATGAAGCCCAAAATTACACCAAGGAATTTTATGGTGGAAAGATATAATTGGGGGTGATTTTAGGGGTATCATACCTCAAATATATGTCATTGGTTCAATCTTCAAACCTTACTTCTATATGAATGATTTCTAAGAACTAAAGCTACTCAAAACTATGTCCTATGGGATGAGAGTTTTCATGGGATTTAGTGGAGTTTAAAGGTTATATAGGTGTTTTATTATTTATATACTTTGGAATCAGGATATTCAATGAGGAATTATCCTCTATGAACTCTTGTTAAGACCAAAACATGTCTTAAACCCTCCTAAACCCCTCCTAGTAGCCCGATGAGAGAGATATGTATTCCAATGGACTATAATAGATAGATTAAAATTTGAAATGGACTTCGTGACCTAAATAGTACCTTATAACACCTTATCAAAACAATTTTATCACATGTATAGGTACATAGCTATATAGATTATTGAGAAATATAGCGTTTTAGGCTTGTGTGTGAAGAATTAAGGCATGAGATCGCCTCCAAACCAAGCATATAGTTATATAAATCATGATAAGAGGTTATAAAACCATAAAAACACCTATTCAAGTCTCATAAAATGATATGTTATCCATCCAAGTTGTCAAGTTGGCTAAGAAGAAAATAATGCATTGTTTGGCAAGCCAAAAGGCCCATATACAAGCCTATAAAGTAATTCAAGAGACCTATCCTCAATGGATTGAGTTGTGATAATATTTTTCAGACGTAAAAAAACTACTTACATTCAATATAACCTGAAAATATCTTGGCAAACCACCTTAATCACCTCTTAAGCCTATTGAAATCCTTAGATTGGGGTTTTGACCATTACATGGTTCACATGTTCGTATAGGGTCTCAGGAGATAAAAATTGACAAGGATCATGGTATTATCATGGGAAAATTGAATCACACACTTATTATAAGTTTAAAATTTATTGGAGTCATTTTGGACCAAAGATTAATTTCTAGGCCTAAAGGGCTAATGAGGCCTAATTGATGAGAGAGAATGGTAGAAAAAGTACACTTCCAATTAGTTTCAATTCCTAAATTTTAGAATGGAGATGTAAAGATAATATGGGTCCTAAAATATATACTTATGTTGTCAATAACATCCATACACTATCCTACACAATAAGGTTTACATGATTTTAGGGCTACAAGGAATGAAGGCCAAAGGAGAGCTTTTAGTGTAAAATGGAGTCTTGGAGAGAGCTTGATGACACTCAACGAGTTTTTAAAGGTATGATATGATATTAAGATGAAATCCATGGAGAAATATTTCCTTTTTTAATATGAATTAATTTTTTGATCTATTTGGGCAAGAAAGGTCTAATGAGACAAAGAAGTTTCAAGACACCTAAGGAGTTACTTGATGATTGACACTGAGATGCTAGTTTAGAAAGATGCTACGAAGCTAATAGGCTCCAAATAGTAGATAAAGACATTAGTTAAACATGACCTAATGGTCAAGGGTGCCATTTGTCCATCACAAGCCAAGGCAAAGGGTTGTTTTCAATAACAAGTGTAAGATGCTAAGAAAGATGAATACCCCTATACCACTTGGAGGATAATATCATCTTCAAAAGATCAAAAAAATTATTTGGATACCTGATAGATCTATTTTAAATTACTTTCTTGTTGTAACTCTCTTTTTGATATTTATCTCTCTCTTTATCTCCTATGTCATCCCTTCTCTCTCACTTTTCTATAAATCCAACCTTGATAGGATATGTTTGTATCATCCACCTAGGTATGGTGAATCCCTACCCATTTTCAAGCCTTTGATCAATGAGAAAATTCTGGTTTTACCTCCTTTTATTACTATTTTCAATGTGTGTGCATGATTAGTAGATATTGTCAAATGATTATCTTTGCTTTCTTATCATATTTATCATTTTCTTACATTCATATTTAGTTTGAAAATTCTATGTAGGTCTTGTGAAGTGTGAAATATTTAGTGAGTTTTCTAGTCACTAGTGTCACTATATAACCTCTTGACTAGTCCTCTTAGTGTAATCATCTTTCACAACCTTCATGTGAAATACTGATGTAGAGAGGCAGATTAGGAGTATTGTTTGTTACAAGGTTAGTATTATGGTTGAATATAAAATTCAAATGGTTGGTAGTGGTCAAGTATATTTTGTGCATCACCTCCATTATAGTATGTTTCTCTCTTTTTTCCTAATAAGTTGGTAGAGTAGTTTAGGAGACTAAGTGATTCATCAAGGGGGGGCTACCCCTTAAACCTAGAAATTCAATCCAATATTAGGCCAACCACATCCTATTATTGTGGCCATATTATTCCAAATTCATAATTCTTTAATTACCTTCCAAAGGGTGAAAATTTGGTTGATAACAATTACCATAGATATCATCGAAGATAAGGCATTATTGACTATTTAATTAATACAATAAACTTCCATTATGGTATAAATTTTTAATAACACATCAGTATTTGTGATTAAACATTGTAAAAATAATTCATAATCATATAATAGTATTTATAATTTCCTATACAAAGTAATTTCTCTTGACAAAATTTCATGAAATGATAATCTAAAATTAATTTGCATGATGTTGTTCAATATGTTATAATAAAATAGACTCTTTTTAATCAATAATTCAAGGTTTAGTTACTTGGTTTAATTAACCATGAATATTCCAAATTTTCATTACAATAGGTGCATGTAGTGAATTTAGTGTAAATTTTACAAAAAAATTACATGTGATATACGTTATTACGAATGAACTACTATTATCATACAATAGACCAAGAATGGAAATACTATGTAAAAATATGTGTCTAATATCAATGATATAACAAATTAATCCATTTACATCAAAACAATATATCCTATTATCTCACCCTAGCCATTCTCTTTTTGGATTCAAATTATTAGATAAGATAAACCTGGTATTATCAAAATGTCACAAGTTCATCATCACAACAACTAACTATTTTAGAAACTATCCTAAGGAAATATGCTATGGGATAAGACATATTAATACTTGTAATGAATAATATAATTTTATAATTTGCGATAATTTTGGCCACCATGATGAATAATGGGTCATCCTTCAATAAAAAATGATCAAAATGTTTTATGCTAAATATAAAATATGACACACATTTTCTACTCATTATCCATAATGAAAAGTACAACTAGAGGAAATAATTAAAACAATGGTTTAAATATTAAGTAAACTAATTGAAAATCATGTCAAATATTATAATAACCATAATATTTATTCAATATGGGCCTATCGTATAAGTGTTTGTATGCCTCTAGGTGCCACTCTTTATTACCTCATATATGATATTGAATTTGTATTTACCTTAGAGATTGAGATACCATCATTATATGTTTCTCTTAAAAATATCATAAAATAAAATGAGTATTGGTAAAAGTGAGTGCATTATTTATAAGTGTTAGATGAAACATGTATCTATGTTATAAAACATCTAAGAATTTATGAAAATCATGTTAATAAAACATTTGACATGGGAAATTTGGTACTAAGGGAAATCGAAATAAAACTAATACAAATAATGAAAGAAAAGGAAAATTGAAACTAAATTGTTTAGGACCATTCATTATTATATAAATGCTCTATAAAAGGGCCTATTAATTATACATATTTTAAGGTAAAGCTTTGAAATTTTCTATATAAATTATGCACTTGTCTTGATTATACAAAGGAAAATATGAAAAATTTCAAAAATTTCAAAAAAATACAAAAAACATGTATGCAAAAACACAACCAATACTTATTCATAAATTTCATTGATGATACCCATAATTTATTTATGTAACTTTTTAGATAGAAGTTGATTTACCTATTAATTTTATATTTACATGATTTTCATTGTATACATGAGTTATACACAGGATATACGTGTTATATATTAGACATGGACATACATATTTGTGACATTGATCACATTCATGGAATACCTTTCTACATTTGGGGCATGTACATGTGTTTTATATTTCTTGGGTATTTTCATGGAAAATACACAAACTGATAAAATAATTGAAAGTAATTCCAATTTCATATTTACACTAAAGTAAATTAAAAATATAGATTTTCATAATTTAGCATGTGCAATTAATACACCAAGTAAAAAATAGTTAAGGGATAAAAGAGATAATATACTATTTGACGTTTTTTTATGAAATATGATAATGATTAGGAATTGACAGAAGATTATAACAAATATTTGGGTTCTATTTTCTCTAAACTCTAGATGCATTTAACCACTACACACTTTCATCCATGTTAGACACCTCATCGATGATAATGTCCTGATGTTGATGTTAGTGTCCAGACCACAATATAGCTCCATTTTTTAATCCATTAGTTATGTTTTTGATATATTTTTTTATTACGTTATTCTTGATGTATAGATCTTATGCACAATTTGTCTCCCTTAGTTTATTAATAAAAACACTAGGTTCACTTCTCTTTTCCCTTGAATGATGCCCTAGGAAAAATGGGTTAATAGGCACGTGGTGTCAAGGTGACCCCAAATCTCCTTATGTCAATTAACACTACATACATAGATAATAATTTTTATATGTTCTTAGACTAATTTATTTCTCCCCTATTTGTTACCTTATGTGTGAATCATGTAATATGTGGAAAATAAGTACAATAATGACCTAACTTCTAACTTGGAAAATATAGCTCCTAATATACTCCTTTAGTATTTCAAGCTTGTGTATGTGTCATTATTATGATTGATATGAAAATAGGAGAAAATGTGAAAGCTTTTCTTTATCAAGTGTTTCATTAAATTCTTTAATAAGTTGTTGTGGATTGTGCTAGGTATTTCATAGGTTTTTAATGAATAAGCATTGATATTTTATTTATATCAATCCATTTGGATAATTAACTAATATTAAATCACTTAGAATAAACATTAGGATACATTTCATATGTAAATTAGATGACCTTAGGGCACTGGATAGTTGCATCATAGTAGGACAATTGCATTGAGGTAGGTGTCTTTCTGAGATGCTAGTGTCTAAAGAATAGGATAGTAGATACAAACTCATAACTTGTAGAGATGGAATATAAGAAGATTTTAGGAATTTTATGAAAGATAAAATGTCTACGTCATCAACTTAATACTATTTTTACCAAGAGACAGGCCAAGGGGCACAAGATAGAATAGATGCAAGACTTCTAAAATTGAGAAAAGTCTAGAAATGAGAGGGAAAACTAAGGCATAAGTTTATCAAGTGTAAAAGACTAAGGTAATATGATCCATAAATATCATCTAAATTACCCTATTCTAGTAACAAAATTAATAATTTAAAGGAAAGGAATGCATACCTTGGTGTGTATAACACACATTGTCTTTGTTTGAGTCCAACTTAAGTGATTTACTAGTGATTGACCTAATAACAAGATCATTTTACAATATATAATAAGTGCATATAGCATGATATCAAAAGTATTGAAAACATTTAAATTGAAATAGCAAGGTTTAGGAGTATACTTATGTATCGATGCAACCACCTAACCTATTATCAAGTTAATTTGAAAAGATACATCATTGTATGGATCTAAAATTGATATTAGGACAAATGTACATAAATATGTAAAGTTCATATATATAAAGAGATAGATAGAGATATATTATAAGGAACATGCTCCTAACCTTGGATAAAATATGAGTTACCATTAGACAATTAATATTATCTCAAATGTGAAACCTAATGATACTTATAACCTAGTGATGATAGATGATACAATCAAGTCTAACATACAAGATTATAAATATTGATTGATTTAATCACCTCAACCATACCAAAAGTGAATCAACTAATACATTAAATTGTCTCAATATAGTCCATCCTAGGTATGAGTGTGTAGAAGTCCATGATATGGTGATAGTCCATAATAGAGTTTTGAAATCTGAAATTGATTTAATTTTTTAAATATTAGGCACACCTTACATAGAATATGCACCTTATATATGTCTCATGCTAAAAATATGTATAAAAAAGTACCAATTTATAGAATTATTCCACAATTATGAATATGAATCATATAATTGTGTGCTTTGTCCAATTAATAAACTATGTAAGTGTGTCAAACATGATTTCAATGCATGTCCCCACCATATGTGGAGAAATTTGAAAACTAATATAAGTGATAATGTAGAGAATTTTTTTCTAAAATATGTTCCCACTATACTTTGGATATGTTTAATACTTAATTAGTGTGAATATCATGCTTCCAAATTATGCCAAGTGTGGATAATATGTTTCCAAAACATGCCCCCACTATAATTTGGAGATGTTGAATAATAAATAAGTCTAAATAAAATTATTCCAAATCATTGCCCCATTGATATTACTCTCATTAGAGGTGAGGGAAGAATAAAAATGGGTAGTTACCTCACCTCAAAAGGATAATATAATTGTATAATCTATGAATGGAACCATGTGCCATACAAAAGAACATGTATAGTTAATTGTAATATTAAATTGCATATAAAAATATGACCACATGAAGGCCTAATATGAATGATAAAGATCATGGAAATGTTCAAATAGTAAAAATACAACATCAAAAATAAAACAAGCACACACACAAGAGCACTCAAAATCAAGTCAACAAACAATGGCTTAAGGAGACCATAAACAAGGGTCATGCTCAAATGTCACATAATCAAAGGGATATGACTTAGGAAAATGTATATAAAAATAATATTGACATATTCAACCATTTATACCATAAATAATGACATGTTAAAATATCAAAGAAAGCACACATAGACAAAGGGGTTATAAATAAAGGAACATATTCAAATACTCGAACAAGCAAACAATAACAAGGCAATACATTCAATGAAGTGCATAAATGAAAGATAAAGAAACCAACATAAACATGTAATAATATCCCATGGATCAAATGTGTTGGACAAAAATGTTAAGTACATAGCATATCAAGTACACTATATAATATATAAGCATGGATAAAGGCATGTGTAAGTACATATATAAACTAAAACATGATTATATAAAATGACCATAGAATGATATAGCCTTAATGTATCATGATTAAATAAGGTGGATGTCCCTAGTGTCCTAGTGACATGTGTAGAAGAAAACCCTAACATCTAAAAGTGCATAAATAATGTATATTCTTATGTTTGTATCACATTCAATGAGTGTGTGAAACACATGTATATATAAAAAAACATAAATACGCCATCTACCAACATGGAACTAGAAACATATATGCCAACGGAACTAAAAGAACATGTAAATGTTGAAAATATTTTTGGATTTTTTGAAAACTATAATTATTTTTGTAATTTTGGAAAATGTGCATAGAAATAACTTTTTCTATGATCACATCCAATGGATGATCATATAAATATCCTCTCTGGGAACTTAGTACCATAAAATGGCAGTATTGCTAAGGAGTATCCATATGTACCATTTCTATCACTATATAATCTATCATTCTCTATGTTTTCCTTGAAGTAGAAATAATATGAGCATGTTTAGGTGTGCTTGATATATTCATAGATGTGTAGTATAATTATGAAGTTGTATCATGGTCCTTTGGTACGTTAGTATTTACTATTCTTACTACACATGAAAGTGTAATTTTAGCTATTTATTAATTATATATATGTTGCATTTATTTTCATAATGTATATTTGGATATGGTAAATGAAATAGTGGTATGAGATATTTAAATTGATTGAAATTTATAATTTTTTTAATAATCAGGTTATCACCATATGCAATGAAAACTAGTTGGAAACAAGAAAGCTCGATAATTAAACTATTGGTTTTGTTTCTATCATTAAATCCAAGGTGGGTGTGTGTGTGTGTGTGTGTAACACACACACAGATAAACACACACACACACACACAGATATATATATATATATATATATATATATATATATATATATATATATATATATATATATATATATATGAAACTCTATGTCTTAGAATATTATAAATGATGTCATGGAGGTGTCTCGGTGAGTGGATGAAGTGCCTTGATAGTCTAAGTGACAATGACAAAGTGTGCAATGTGCTTGTCCTAATTATGCTTAAAGGACGCTTGGTTGATCTTCAATTTTGACATGGCTAGAGATGTTCAGGAATGAGTATGGTGTATTGAGAATGTACAAGAGGTCCCATAATAATTTCTATATGATTTGAGTGCTTATGTGCATAGGTGGAATTCATCTGGTAGTCTATATTTTTCATCTAGACATTTTGGGTCTAGTGGAAAAAAATCTAAGTAGGCATTTTGTTGACATTATAATTGCCACGTGTGGGTGAGTCAGGGGGAATTGGTAATATAGTTGTGATCACATTAATCCTTAGTTTATATGTGCAAACTCTTAAGTCTAGAAATGAATCATGAAAAAATATATGCAAGTGCAAAGTTGGGCTCTCAAGCATTTTGACAGTGTTTTCCCATACATAGCCAAATTTACAATATGGAAAAAAAAGTCGAGTAGGTATTTTGATGGTGGCATATCTCATACATGTGGATGTTTAAATAGGAATTGATATTAATGGTTTTTTTAATTTTTGTGCCTAGTTTATTTTTTACTAAATTTCAATTCAAGATCTAAATCATGTCAAAAGATAAACATGTGGAAAGTTGGGCTCCCAGGCAGTTTGACATTGTTTTCCCATACTTAGCCAAATTCACATGAGGCAAGAAAGAGATGAGTAAGAAATTTTTTGATGTCATATTTCATACATGTGGTAGTTTCAGAAGAAGGTGATCTTATGGGTTTTTTTATTTGTGTGCCTAGCTTATTTGTGCTAACTATCAAGTCAAATGTTGAAGTGCATCAAAAGTTATGCATGTGCAAAGATGACCTTCCAAATAGTTCTTAGCATAGTTAGCTTTGTGAATAGATAAATCTGAGTAAGATTTTTAATGTCATTATATATCACATGTGTGAAGGTTTCAAGATTAGTTTGACACATGTTTAGATTCTCCTATGAGATCATGTGTTCCAAGTTTTAGATCATGCATCTAAGAGCAATAAAAGTTATTCTAGTCTAAAGTTAGCATTCTAGGCACATAAGCAATGGTCCCCATATGAAGATCCAATTGTACATGGGAGTTTGTACATATATATCTATGGTGAATAATAATTCAAATGGGTCAGAGTTTTATTTGGTTAATATAGTTAAATATCAATCTCCTTATAAAAGGATCGATGGAGTGTGTTCATTCTAAGGTGTGAGGAAGCAACAAGATGAGGACAAGTACTCAATGTTTAACATTAAGCAGAGATAAATAATGAGCTAATTTAGATGATCAATAATGAGTATATTCTCATAAAGATCAAGATTAATGGTGAACATTAAATTCAAGAGGTCAAAGTGAAATTTATTTAGCATTGTTAAAGATCGAGTTATGTCCAAGAGATTAATGATACATATTGAGTCAATATTGCAAAAGTACATGAGATGAGGTCAACATGTTCAAGGTTTAAAGTATCACATTATCACACTATGTGATAAAGGTTGAGCTTCATAAAATAAAATCAATGGTGAATTTTTAATTTGAGTAGTAAGGACTCAAGATGATAGCATGGTGTTCGAGGTTTAACTGTGACCATTAGAATTCAAATATTTGAATTTAACAAATGAAAAACCAATGTCTAGTTTTTGTGTTATATCTTTTAATATATGTAGAATTTGATCATGGTGTAAAAATAAAATATGTATAATATTCCAAGGTTCATCTATAAATATATATATTTTAAGATTTAGAATTATATACAATCAAAGTTATGAAGGTCCAAAGTTGACTATGTGTTTAACTATTTTCTGTAAGTGACTTGATAAGGGTAATTGAGCTTGTTCTAATGTTTTTAAATGTATCATGATGAGTTAGATATTTAGAAGTGTGTTAGACACCATTATTATGATATATGTGGATTTTTAAGGTTTTAGTAATTGTATGTATTATTAACAATGTTTTAGAAGTTGATTGTGTATTCATTCATGGTGACTGTGTGCACTGAATGTTGTTTGAGCAAATTAAGCTTAAGGAAAAGGGTACAATGATGGATATGGATGATTAAGGGGGACATATATATCATGTGACATGGGTCCATGAGTTATAAAGTGTTCTTATGTTCTTATTTTTCTTAGAGAAGTGTTAAAGAGCTAAATGGGTCTCCATGAGACCTATAAGAGCTACAAGTGCCTAATCAAAAGGTGTAACTACTTAAGGGTCACCCATAGATTCTATGACATACCTATGAAGATTATTTTTATATGTGTCCTGATGTTATAAATGACTTAAAGTTTAATTCATGCCTATTATCTGACTAAGATAGTGATGATCATGATGCTCTATAAGTAGTGAAATCAAAGAAGTTGATTTCTAAATTTTGAAGAGTGACTTGTAAGAGGCTATTGAAAATGTGGAGCCAAGTGAAGGAGATAAACTTTGAAATAGAACATATAGGTTAGTGAGGAATAATAGAGAGTGATGAGAATCATACATGCTTGTTTTATCAAGGTGATGAAGATGATCACATAGGTCATTGAACCTAATAAGCCTAGAAGAGGCAGACTGAGTGAGTGTGCTCAAGAGGCTATTTGAGAGAGTGTGTATGGTGAGTGAAGGTGAGGTGAAGGATTTGTGTTCCTAGTGAATGATTGTAAGGGTACAGTAGGTTAATAATGGTGTGTATGCCTTGTAGGGCATATTTTTGATGTCATAATAGTGTTTTTACAAGTTTGAAGATTGAGTGTGAGTGAAGAGTTGAAGAGTGGGGTTAATTGGGATACATAATGTATACTAATTGATATTTGTGTGTTGGTTCATGTATGTAATTTTATTTGGAAAATAGGGAGTGTGGAGTGATCCAAAAGGTATATTTGGATACATTTAGTGTGTGATAATTAGAGTTCCATCATCAAGTATTGAAGACATCAGTTCATAGGTGAAGTTGTTCATAAGTGTTGTGGTAGCTAAACATCTAGGGGGTTGAAACCTACTTGTATGGTGAATATTGATAAAGGTATAAATTTTATGGTAGCTTAGCTAGATAGGTGTTGTATCTCCTTGTGGGATTATAGTCTCACTAAAATCATGAATGGTTGTTCATTGATTAGTTACAAATGGTATAAATTGGTTCTTGTTATTATAGGATAGTATTCCAATTGTAGGCTCTAGTGAGTTTTCTCCCCAAAGAGGGTTTCCCACATATGTCATGTGTTATGTGATTGATCTTACATTATCTCTCTTGTGAATGATGTGTATGATTCATGAATGAATGTATTGATTGATTAATAGTTTAAGAGATTTATAAATGAAGTTAGATTAACTGAGCTCACTAATTCACTTCCCCTCTTAGTGATTATACCTCTAAAAATTGGTATCAAAGTTGGTCCTTTGGAGGAAGCTTAATAGCTTGAAGGATATTTTGAGTAAGTACAAATATGGCTAAATAGTTGAAGAAAGAGAATCAACAATGGAATATTATGATCAAGGAACTTGAAGAGAAGATATGTACTTTGAAGAAAGGTGCCAAAGAGGATGTGAATGTTATCAATGATCTCAAGGTAGAAGATAAGACAAGTTTTTGTTCAAAATAAAAGGAAATCATGTTTGATAAATAATCTTTCCATAAAAGTAGAGAAGATGACAACAAGGAAGAAGAAGTCGATCTAGAAGCTAAGCTCATGACTGCACTTAGTGAACTAAAGGAGCAGAAGAAGAGGAATCATAAAATGAGAAATATGATCAAAAGTCTTGAAGCACAAGTTAGTTCTCTTGAGGGAAGTTTTTTAGGCATGTCCAAGAAAGAAGAAAAGAAGTACCAAGAATAGATCAATTTTATTGAAGTGAAATCATATAGATTGAAAGATATGGCCAACAAGGCCAAAGAGAAAGAAGACAAGATCACTATTCTTAAAGAATAGTTAAGTACTACAAATGCAAATCTGAAAGCAAAATAAGATGAGGGCAATCAACTAAAGGTTAAAATAAAGTCATTAAAAAGGGATCATGAGATTATTATAGTCAAGTTGGACATGCTATAAGAGAAGCATGAGAAGCCTGAATATGTTAAGGAGAATGTAAGTTTTGAAACTAATACAAGATGGTCTATTAGAAAACCAAATGCTTCTAGGTATGCTAGTTTATTTCATGGTAATTATCATACATGTATAAAGTGTGGTCATAAAGATAAGGACTTTAGAAGGAATTCATTCAATAATAATTCATCATGGATCCTTAGAATAAGAAGCAATTGGCCTTGGATAAATAATAAATTAGATCAATCAAGAGGTATGTTGAATGATATTGTTTGATATAGTTACAATAACACAGGACATATTGATAAATGCTATAAGAATAGTTTGAAGATGCAACCAAGTTTTGACAAGAAGAAAGATGCTTATAAAAGTAACTCAATGGTATTAAGACCAAAGACTATGAAGGATATTCATAATCAATGTGGACTACCTAATATAACAAAGAAGGAATCAGATATGAAGAAGATACAAAATTTGTCTTCTATCCAAATAGAAAAGGAAAATCACAATCGTCATCAAGAAAAAGGTATAAGAGATCTCTTTTATTTCAAATGTCATAAAGTTGGTCAAATTCCTAGTTTCTACAAGAAAAGATTGAATGAATTCCCAAAGCAAAGTAAGGTTTATGGAGTTCCTAGTGTGTAAGGAAGATGTCAAAAATGGGTATGAAAACTTGAGCATGTTAGAAGAGATTAGACTGAGACCAACGATGGTTTGTTTTCAATGATAGACAAAAAAGAAAGTCAATATTTTCTATTGACAAATCTGAAGAAAAGAATAAAGTCAAGAATTCATTAAAAGTCAAGTAGAACTGCAAGTCAAATGAGATTATGGAGATATGGGACTCTCCAATGTGTTGGGACTTTTAGTTTCTCTTTGTCAAAGGGATTTCTCCCTCTAATCTTAAAGGAGACACTTTACATAAAGAGGAAGTATGGTGGATGTTGGTTGGGTCCTAATTGATGTTACAAGACAAAGAAGTTCATGAGAAGATGTGTTGGATTACTGTGAAGGATTTTTGTTGATTGGAAGACTTGTGTATCAAGATGTTCTTTGGTTGATCAGTTTGCTTAGAAGAACTAGCCCAAATGATGAAAGACAATGACTTGAGGGTTTGATGTCTACAAACCCTAAAGTATGTGTTCCTGATGTTAATGACTCAATTATAGTATATGGAGCTAATTAAACATCAAATGGAGAATATGTAATGTTTTTATCATTTGGTGACATGCTTGTAATGCATGGTTGATACCAATTTAGTGTTCTTTATCATGAAAGAATGTTGGCAATATGTGCAAGTCTGCAAGAAGGGTCAAAATGAATGTTTCTATGTGGACTAATGAGATTTATGTAATTTCAAGAATATTTCAGTGCTTAGAAAGGTCTGTGCACTTCTTTACAATGTGTTCTAGGTGATTTCAATATTTGAAGATCTTTTATGTGTAATTGGAGATTTTTTATTTGTTCTCAGGTTTCTCAGTTTGTGATTAAGAGTAAGTAGGCCTAAAATGGGTTAATGCAAGTATGGGTTCCCAAATATGTGGAAGCTCAATTTTTGGTCCAAAAGTGTGTGATGGTTGTCTCCAAGTGTCCAAGACATTTCAAAGGTGAACCTTGAACAAAAAGAGGTTTGTTGACTCTGTTTGTTTTGAGCTTATAGGGTTTTGGGCTATGATAGAAATTTTTTTTACGTTGTGAGTTGATATCTAAGTCTTATTAATATATTAAATTTGCCAAATTTGTTTTCAAATCAAGCTTTTGAAAGATTTTAATGTTTTTGGTTTTCAACCTATTCATGTTTTTGTCAATATGGATGCGTAATTGACAAGTTAGTTTGTGAAGGAAGTATGTTTCAAAGAATGATCTAGGTGATGTAAATTGGTGTGCTTGAGGGGGCATATAATAGTGCTCCAAATATGATGTTTTAGGTTTTGATAGTATGTCTAGTAAAATTTGTGGACTCTGCAAGTTCCAGATAGGGCTACAAGAAGACTAGACGTGCCTAGTGAGAAGATGAGTGATTTTTGTTTAGTTTCCCCAAAATAGCAAGGTATGTGAGTTTCAAGGAAAGTTATCAGGTTTTTTTTTATCATGTTTCCTATTTGGTGATTAGTATGAATTTCTATTGATGATTCTTGATATGGCTTGAGTGAGAAGGTTAGTAAGCTTGTGAAGTGGTCCTTTTATCAGGGAAACCCCAGAACAATAAACATGCTCCAATCCCTACTCAGTCAGGATCTTGTTCTACCAAATAGAACACATGTGATTACTTCTTGTACTAGCAACTAAACACAGAATTATACCAGAATCAATAAGTAACTAGAAATATGAAACAACACAGGAATTAAGAGACAATACACAATTGTATTATATACATAGAAGAATATACAATAAGAAAGATGCCACTTCTTCCTCCACCTCAGAGGCTCGCCACACCTCAAGACCTTCTTCCCTCTCTCTCTCGGTCCCAACAATCAACTCCAATATAGAATTGATGTTCACCTCTCCAACCAGTCAGTAACACGCTGCCAATTCACCAAGTACACAACCGTACTCCAAGTAGATCTCCTGCTCTCTGCTGCTACCTGCAAATCACTAGACCTTACTCACCATGTAGACATCTCTACACTCCTGAAGAACCCTTGTCCTTGCCTCACCAGGTCCTTATGATTCTTCAACCAGTACTCCAGTGGATCAGCTCCTTGACCTTGCAGACCTTGCAACTCTCCCTGATCATACACACTCAGCACCCCTTGGAACTAGGAGGAGCTACACTAGCTCTCTCTAAAAGCTCTATGGCTTTCTAGTACACCTTTACAATACAATCATGAGTCCATATATAGATCTCATCCAAACAATAATTAGATAATAATACAATAATTAAATCTGTAGCTCTTAGTCTAAGAATAGCTCTAAACATGCAAACACTTGGTTCGTCAACCAACTGCCCGTAACATACTTGCAGCTCGAACCACAGGTGACCGACGTCGGTCCCTGGCTATCTGGGGGTGCCGACGTCGGCCGATCCATGACCGACGTCGGTTGCCTTCCTGTGTCCCTCCTGCTTTCGTCGATTGTCCTAACCGATGCCAGTGTTTGTGACACTTCGCAACACTTCCTGCAACCTCCATAACTTCTCCTGTTTGCATCTTGGTGAAGCTTTGAGCTCCACAACCTAACAATCTCCCACTTGGAGATAAACAGCTGCACCTGTACCTGTATCTATAGCCTATCTAATTTGTTTCTTGGTTTGTATCCCTCTTCAAGATGAATCCTGAAGACCACCCACCACACAACCTGTGATGCTATACCTGTCATTCAAGTAACTTGCCACATCTGAACCTACACATCCATGTAGTGAAGAACTAGACCCTGCATAACAAGAAACCCTGCTGCCAGTCCCACTGAACTGCCCTCCAGTACTCCTTCCCTGAATTGGCACTATACTTTCCGACAACCCCCACTGAATTGGGAAAACTCAGATCTAAAATAGATCTCATGTGATTTCGAACCCTGTTTCAAGCTAAGCTTGAACTATCCAGCTATTGGTGTGGTTTCTGATTCTGCATCCTGCATCATGAACTCCGCCAACACCGTCTTCACACCAGCTCCCACTGGAGATAAAATCTCCATGTCTCTTATGCCAAAGAATTTCGCTGCTCCAAATTCTTCATGACACGCCTCTGAGCTAACCTTACCTTTTAGCTCATCAAATCCCTATATGTACAAAACCTACTAGCAAACCATCCACATACAGTAACTGGATAATGTCGCGACTCATCATCCACCTGGTAAGAATAAAAACCAACACAATAGTTACACTGACATCGACTGAAGCCATGCTTAGTCATCCACCTGTCAAACCCTGTACTACTGTCCTTCAGCTTCTTCAAGACCACATGCCTTGGCCTTCTGTCTCATGTATCCATCCACTCTCTTCTTTAAAACGGGAATCCATCTCTCTCAGTGTTTTCTTCCAGCTGACAACTCTACCAACAAATACCTGTTTGGTTCTTCTCCAAGGACTCACTCCTCATCCATGCCAAGCTCCCACTGTATCTGGACTCTACCTGCATTGCTTCTTCACATCCTCCTGGTTCTTGACCATCAGTAAGCAATATAAAGAAGGTGAACAACGAATATGAGGTTCACTTACCCTTTCTGACCTCCACATGAGCGTTTGAGACTTGCTGTCCGCCCAATATCCGTTCCAGTGACTGATCTCGGCCATCTCCCAGTCTGCTCCCGACCGATGTCAGTTCCCTGCACTGACCTTGACTACCAACGTCGTCTCCCTGGGCGACGCAGGTGTCCTTTCTACCGACGTCAGTTCTATCAAGGCCGACGTCGGTCTTCCTATTGCCGATGTTGGTTACTGTATAACCGACGTCGGTACCTGTGTTCATCTGTGAGTGACAACTTTTTACCCGCGAGCTCTCCATGGATCAAAGTCCTAATCAAATCAACCTTGCTCTGCTCAGAATAAATCAGTTCTCTCACCTGATCTCTGTCCGTCATCTCCTCCATGAACACCAAGGCTTTCCAGTTCTTTAGCTTCTCAAAAACATCTGTCTTCCGCTTCAGAACCTGCATTCTCCTTCTACATATGTAACCAAGCCTACAAAGCCACATCTCTGTAACAGAAGGTGAATCAGTAATATAAGTAGATAGATAAAGGACACCTACTTTTGTACCACCATCTAATTCAAGTGTATCCGCTGTGAGAGTTACAATATATCTCCCATCACCCAAATTTCCTGAAGAAATTAGACTCATCTTCAAGACTGGTACCTGCATGACTTCCTTCAACCACTGTGTGTCGTCCATCTGCAATTTCAGCTTCACTTCCCCTTTGTCAATAATCTGACAAGGCTCTCCAACTCCTAAACCTAGGGCTACATGGAAAGAGGCAACATAATCTGTTATCCAAAATTCAACTTCATCCAAGAAACCTCCCAAAGCATCCTGTGCAACAACACCTACAACATCTACATCTTCAGTTCCTTCATGCTGATCTGCTACCAACCAACAATTTCTTTTTCTCTGCTCTTTCTTTCCATCAATCAGACCATTCGTGCTATTCAGTTTCTCCATTCGTAGCTTACTTCCTTCTGCCATTGCTATACTCCCACTCAATCAGAAACCCTGTGAGCAACCTGTAGTCAGCAAACACTACCAGATCTGAAACCACCTGTTAGTAACCCAACTTGAAGCTCTGATACCACGTGTTGGTATCAGCTCTTGAACCTACAACCAAGGCTCTGATACCACGTGTCAGGGAAACCCCAGAACAATAAACATGCTCCAATCCCTACTCAGTCATGATCTTGTTCTACCAAATAGAACACATGTGATTACTTCTTGTAGTAGCAACTAAAAACGGAATTATACCAGAATCAATAAGTAACTAGAAATATGAAACAACACAGGAATTAAGAGACAATACACAATTGTATTATATACATAGAAGAATATACAATAAGAAAGATGCCACTTCTTCCTCCACCTCAGAGGCTCGCCACACCTCAAGACCTTCTTCCCTCTCTCTCTCGGTCCCAACAATCAACTCCAATATAGAATTGATGTTCACCTCTCCAACCAGTCAGTAACACGCTGCCAGTTCACCAAGTACACAACCGTACTCCAAGTAGATCTCCTGCTCTCTGCTGCTACCTGCAAATCACTAGACCTTACTCACCATGTAGACATCTCTACACTCCTGAAGAACCCTTGTCCTTGCCTCACCAGGTCCTTATGATTCTTCAACCAGTACTCCAGTGGATCAGCTCCTTGACCTTGCAGACCTTGCAACTCTCCCTGATCATACACACTCAGCACCCCTTGGAACTAGGAGGAGCTACACTAGCTCTCTCTAAAAGCTCTATGGCTTTCTAGCACACCTTTACAATACAATCATGAGTCCATATATAGATCTCATCCAAACAATAATTAGACAATAATACAATAATTAAATCCACAGCTCTCAGTCTAAGAATAGCTCTAAACATGCAAACACTTGGTTCGTCAACCAACTGCCCGTAACATACTCGCAGCTCGAACCACAGGTGACCGACGTCGGTCCCTGGCTGTCTGGGGGTGCCGACGTCGGCCGATCCATGACCGATGTCGGTTGCCTTCCTGTGTCCCTCCTGCCGTCATCGGTTGTCCTGACCGATGCCGGTGTTTGTGACACTTTGCAACACTTCCTGCAACCTCCATAACTTCTCCTGTTTGCATCCTGGTGAAGCTTTTAGCTCCACAACCTAACACCTTTATGGTGTATGGAGATTTAAATATGCTCAAGAGGTAAAATGGTTGAGATGTCTTAGGGGGAGTCCCTCTCATATGTCTCTTGGTAAGTTCAATCATATTTTAGTGTATTTTGTGCTCTTTCTTCATTCGTTGTAGTACTTGGTTGAAGAGAGTGTTTGCATGTGGTAAGAGGAAGTTGTCAAGGAAAGAAGAGGTAGGCTCAAGGAAAGGGGGAGTTTGGATCATATTTTTAAGATGGTCCTCTCTTAATGGTGTTATTTTCAATTCCTTATGATTGGATTACTCCCACTTTGTCATTGCATCAAATGGGGAGAATGTTCTTGTTGTGGGAGTGATTGAAGAGAGAAAAGGAAGATGAGTTGTATATTTCTATATGATGGGTGTTGAAATCAATAACAAAAGGGGAGATTGTTGGAGTATTATCAATGATGTCATAAAGTTGTCTAGGTGAGTTGATGAAGTGCCTTGATAGTCTAAGTGACAATGATAAAGTGTGCAATGTGCTTGTCCTAAGTATGCTTAAAGGAGGCTTGGTTGATCCTTAGTTTTGACATGGCTAGAGATGTACAAATATGAGTATAGTATATTGATCATGTAAAAGAGGTCCAATAATAATTTTTCTATGCTTTGATTGCTTGTGTGCATAAGTTTAATTCATCTAGTAGTCCATAGTTTTCATCTAGACATTTTAGGTCTAGTGGCAGAAAATCTGAGTAGGTAGTTTGATGACATCATAATTTCCACATGTGGGTGAGTTAAGGGGAATTAGTCATATTGTTTTGATCACATTAGTCCCTAGTTTTTATGTACAAATCCTCAATTCTAGAAATGAAGTGAAATAAAATATATGCAAGTGAAAATTTAGGCTCTTAGGCATTTTGATAGTGTTTTCCCATACTTAACCAAATTTGCAATATGAAAAGATAATCTGAGTAGGTATTTTGATGGTGGAATATCTCACATGTGTGGACATTTTAGGAGAAGGTGATCTTATAGGTTTGTTAATTTTTATGAGTAGTTTATTTATGTAACGTTTAGGTTAAGATCTAAAGTACATCAAAAGATATGCATGTAAAAGGTTAGTCTCCCAGGTAGTTTGACATTGTTTTCCCATACTTAGCCAAATTTTCATGAGGAAATAAAAAGCTGAGTAAGAAATTTTATAATGTCATATTTCATATGTGTGGGCATTTCAGGAGAAGGTGATCTTATCGGTTTGTTTAGTTTTGTGCCTATTTAATTTACACTAACTATTAAGTCAAGTGTGGAAGCACATCAAAAGTTATGCATGTGTAATGTTGGCTTTCTAGACAATTTTTAAGATATTTGGCTTTGCGAATAGATAAATCTGAGGAAGCTTTTTAATGTCATTATATATCATACATGTGAAGGTTTTAGGAGCATTTTGAAACATGGTTAGATTTTCCTATGTGAGGAGATCATATATTCCAAATTTTAGATCATACAACTAAGTGAAAAAAAATTTATTATGGTCCAAAGTTGACCTTCCATGCAGATAAGCAATGGTCTACATACTTAGTCATTTTTACATGATGTTAAAGATCAAGAATAGATGGAGATCCAATGGTACATGGGAGTTCATACATCTAGATATATGATGATTAATAAGTCAAATGGGTCAATTTTTTTGTTGGTTAATGAAGTTAAAGATTGAGCTACTTACAAAAGGAATTATAGAGTGTGTTCATTCCAAGGTGTCAGGAAGTAGTGAGATGAGGAAAAGTGATCGATGTTTAACATTGAGTAGAGATAAAGACCAATCTAATTCAAAGGATTAATAGTGAGTGGATGTTAATATAGATTGAGATAAATGGCAAACATTAAATTCAAGAGGTCAAAGTGAAAACTATTTATCATTTTTAGATATCAACCTATGTATAGGAGATCAATAATGCACATTGACTCAATATTTCAAGAGTGCATGAGATGAGGTCAACATGTTCAAGGTTTAATCTCTAGAATTGGCTCATTATGTGTTAAAGGTTGAGATTCATACAATAAGATTGATGGTGCATGTTTAATCTGAGTAGAAAGGACTCAAGATTATAACAAGGTGTTTGAGGTTTAATTGTGACCATTTTAATTCAAATATTTGAATTTAACAAAGGAAAAACCAATGTATAGTTTTTATGCTATATCTTTTGATATATGCAAAATTTAATCATGGTGTAAAAATAAAATATGTATAGGAATCCAAGGAACATATATAAATATAGATTTAAAGATCTGTAAGTATGTATAGTCAAAGTTATGAAGGTTCAAAGTTGATTATGTGTTCGATTGTGTTCTACAAGTGACCCAAGAAGGGTAATTGATCTCATTATGATGTTGTTTTTCATGTCTCATAATGAATTAGATATTTGGGAGTGTTTTAGACACCATGAAGATGATTTATGTGAATTTTAAATGTTTGAATAATCATATGTAGCATGAAAAAATGTTTAGAATTTGACTGTGTATTCGTTCATGGTAACTCTGTGCATAAAATGTTGTTTAAGCAAATTATGTTTAACCAAAAGGGTATTATGATGGATATGGACACCTAAGGTGGAATCATAGATCATGTGGCATGGGTATATGAGATGGAATGTGTTCTTGTGTTCTTAGTTTGATCGAAGAAGTTTTAAAGAGCTGAATGGGTCTCCATGAGACCTATAAGAGCTATTAGTGCTGAATTGAAAGGTGTAGTTGCTTAAGGTGACCCATAGATGCTATGGCAAACCTATGAAGATTTTTTTGAGCTATGTATCAATGTGATAGATGACTTAAGGGTTAAGTAATGTATATTTTATAACCAAGATGGTGATGATCATGAATGCTCTATAAATAGTGAAATCAAAGAAATTGATTTTTAGATTTTGAAGATTGACTTGTCAGAGGATTGTGTAGGTGTAGAGCCAAGTGAAGGAGAGAACCTTTGAAAGAGAAGGTACAGGTTAGTGAGAACCATCAGAGAGTAAAGAGTATCAAACATGATTGTTTGATCAAGGTGATGAAGATTATCACATAGGTCATTGAGCCTAATAAGCCTAGAAGAGGCAGAATGAGTGAGTATGCTCATGAGGCTATTTGAGAGACTGTGTATGGTTAGCAAAGGCAAGGTGATGAATATCTATTCCTAGTGAATGAATTGAAGGGTATGATAGGTTAATGATTGTGTTTATGACCTATATGTCATATTTTTGATGTCATAATAATGATCTTGCAGGTTTGAATATTGAGTGTGAGTGAAGATTTGAAGAGTGGGGTTAATTGGGATATGTAATGTGTCCTAATTGATCTCTATGTGTTGGTTTAAGTATGTAATGTGATTGGGCCAATATATAGTGTGGAGTGATCCAAAATGTGTCTTTGGATACATTAAGTGTGTAATAATCAAATTTACATCATCAAGTGTTGAAGACATCAATTTATATTTAGATTTTTTCATAGGTGTTGTTATGGTAGCTCAACATCTAGGGGTTGCAACCTCCTTACAAGGTGAAACCTGATAAAGTTCTAGTTATTGTGGTAGATTAGATAGATATGTGTAGGATATCCTTATGGGATTAAGGTCTCAATAAAAATAGGAATGGTAGTTCATTGATCAATTTCATCTTGTCTAAATTGGTTCTTGTTATTATAGGATAATAGTCTAATTGCAAGTTCCAAAGGGTTTTATCCCCCAAGAGGGTTTGCCATGTATGTCATGTGCTACGTTCTTGATATTGAATTTTCTCTCTTATGAATGATCTATATGCTTCATGAATGAATGTATTGATTGATTAAGAATTTAATATATTTGTAATTGAAGTTGGATTATCTGGGCTCATTAATTCACCCCCCTTCAGTGATTGTATCTCTAACAGTATGTATATTTTTAGGTTCCTATATATTTTATGTAGTTTCACCTTATTCATGTGTATCTTTATGAAGGACCCAATCAACTAATGGTTCCTTGGTGGGATCAATATTGTAGAGATCAGTCTTGGGAGATGATTTCCTAAGAGAAGGACTTCTACTATTGGTTACCATCTGTGAAGATTGATGGACCATGTGATCCTCAAATGAAGTAGCATGGGATGTCTCAACCCTCTTATAATATCCTATATAATAACTATGAAAAATAAGTATAGACATGTATTTTCAAATAGTAATAATTTCTAGATTGGCCAAATGTGTAATATTTTTTCTCAAGATCAAAATAATAATTATATCGATGCCCATTTATACCATGGCAAGTGAAAAAGTGTTATTCTTCTCATTTTTAAATATATGTGGTGGGTAATGATGATAAGGAGGAAGTGTCATCATTAATTAATCCAATAGTGTGTGCAATGTATCATGTGGTATATCATGATACCAATCAAATAGAACATGATGCCATTTGGTAGAGGTATATGGTCTAACTGTGGGAGATACTCTGTAAGCATGTTCATTTCCTTTGTTTAATATCGTTATCATTTTTTATTTGACATATTTTGTTGGTTTTATAGAATTTGTTTGCATTGGTTCATGATATTTTGTAACTTATTAGTTTACCTTGGAAAAATGATTCTCACCATTCATAGTTTTTAGTGAAGAGATAGGCAACATGGTTTGAATATTCATTAGAGAACATGCATATTAGTGCACATCCAAATATAAGGTATAAAATGAAGAAAAGGTATTATGAAATTCTCTTTCTTTGAGGGGAGATGTAAGACCTCTACTAAATATAACTTGTACTTTAAAATATGAGAGTGTTTAACTTAAGGAATATAAAGCATCCTTAAATCAAATAACATAGTCTTGTATAGACTCATTTTCTATATGTTTTAATTCTAGAAAATGTTACAATGGTAATTTAGGTATGGTATAACAATTAAAATATGATATAAATACATTTTTAAGTTTTTTTCAAGCTGATAATGAACCATTTGGAAGACTATAAAACCAATCAAGAGCTCCTTGGGTTAAGTTGTGATGAAAAGCCTTTAAGAATAAGCTTCCATTTTGGCCCCAATGTTTAAAAGAGTGTATATATTTTTGTAAATGAATAGTAGTATCCCATTGACCATAAAATTAGGATACCTTAATCATAATAAATTTTTAAGGATAAGGATGCTAAAATACATCCTTAACAATAGGTTACTTTACTAATATATTCTCCTCAAAATTAGCCTCACAAGAATAATTTTGTAGCTTAAGAGTGTCATATTATTTTTATAAATCTCAAATGATATTCATAATAGATAACATATCATAAGAATAGGTTAAAAAATTTATTAGATGCTATAAATTTCCATGAACATAAAACATAGGAATGATTGAATCTTGTCCAATTTCAAGAGGAGGACAATCACATGGTTTTAAAACATTTTGTAAATGGGTACCCATGGTTAAAGAGGCAAGTATATCATGTTGGATAGAATGAAGGTTGAGATAATTATCATTACAATGTGATATGTTATTTTAAATCTTATGACATTAAACATAAATAGAAGAAAAAACTTCACTTGTAAACATTTTTTCTTTGTATCAAAAAATGCAAAAGATGGAAGAAAAGAAACATTTTTTTTTAATTTCATTTGCAACATCATAAGATGAAAGAATGCAACTTTGAATTTTGTTTTAAATTTTTAAAGGAGGGAACGAAGATGGAAAGGTAGTTTTGAATCTCTTTGAATTATATGAATTGATATTTTAAAAAGATACTTGAAATATATTTAGGACTTTACTTGTGTCCCCAAAAAAATCATGTTTTTAGTGATTTTCTTATGATTTTCATATGCACTCTCATTTATTTATTCAAAAAAGACAATGGGGGGCATGGAACACACCTTTTTCTCACCAAAAATTAGAAGGGGAGAACAAAATTGACTATTTTTGTTGAATAATCCAAAGAAAGAATATAATTTTCAAAATGTGTATTACTTGGAGAAGAATGTACACAAGTAATTTCACCAACATTTACATCATGAGAGATTGAGGAACATTTAACCTTTTCAACATCATTGGAAAGGGAAGGACACTCAATTTTTAAAGTAATTAATGAATGTATTTATGATTTTTTTTATTTTCAACATTACGAATTATACCATTTTACATATCTATTTTATAATCATTTTTCAAGGGATTAAAATGCATATTTTTTAACTCTTGAAACCACTCATTGTTTGAAATCATAGGAATAGGAGATGTTTCATAGCCAAAATGGATATCATCATATTCATAACCAATAGTATAAATGTCACTACCTTACTCATTTATATTTTCATTTGAATCATTAGTTCGTTCATTATCATATTTGTAATAAAAATAGTATTTTTCATGTTTTCAATATTCTGTAAGATCTTCTTATGCAATATATTGATGATCATGCATATTAAATAAATGATCAAAAAGATAATGTTTCTTTGCATGTCATTTTATTAGTGAATCCATAAGTATTTTAAAAATTATGAAGAACACAACAATTAGGTCCAAATCAATAAAATAGCTTAGCATTCTTAAACTATGCCCATACAAGTAGGAGATAAAAAAATCAAATTTGAAAATGAAATAAATAAATATGAAATGAAATTGTATTGAAGGAAAAATTATTGCATGAAAACTAGGGTTTTGGCTTAATAGAAGAGGATGGGTTCAACAAATGTTTTATATTTATTGGGTATTCTCATTTAAAACACACAAACCAATAAACTATTTTAAAATAATGACAATATTTAAATTTGTAATAAAGTACAGTAGATAATATAGATTTTCCAAATTTAGCATGTGTAATAAATACAAGTACAAAGTAGTTAAGGGATAAAAGAGAGCATATATGGTTTGATGTTATAATCTATAATATGAAAATGATTAGGAATTATCATAGGATTCTAATAGAGATATGAGTTCCACTCATTTTAAATTTTGACAATGTTTAAGAACTAGACATTTACATCTAAGTTGGACACATGAGTCAACAAGAATGACCTGATGTTGATGTTAGTGTTTAGACCATAAAATAGCTCTATTTTAGATTCCATCAGTTGGGTTTTTTTGTGTTTTTTTACCTTCTATTTGATGTATTTAGATGTTTCACATAGTATATTTCTCTTAATTTATTGATCTAAACCCTAGGTTCACTTCTCTGTTTCCTAAAATGATGCCGTGGGAAAATGGGTTAATGAGCACATAGTGTTGAGTTGATCCCAAAGAACCCTCTATCAATGAGCATTTCCTACATAGCCAATACTATAAAGAGGGCCTTAATAAGATGTAGTTCTCCCATATGTGTTGGATTGTGTGTGAATCATGAAATATGTGGAAAGAAAGTACAATAATGACTTAGCTTATAACTTGGAAAATTAGGCTCTTAGGTTACTCCTTTAGTACTTCAGACTAATGTATGTCATGTTCCTATGAATGATATGAAATTAGGATAAAATAGGAATGTTTTGCTTTATCAAGTGCTTGATTGAATGCTTTTATAAGTTTCCTTGCTTTGTGTTAGGTATTTAGTATGTTTATGATGAATGGGGACTGATATTGTATTTATATAAATCCCTTTGGATATGTAACTCACATTAAATTTTATGTGCCAACCATTCAAATATGTTTCATTTACAAATTATATGAATCTAGGGTATTATACACTTGCATCTAAGTATAAAACTTACGTCGATGTAGGTGTCTATTTAGAATGCTAGTGTCTAGGCAATAGGAAAGTACGTACAGGCTTAAAACATGTAATGATGGAAGATAAGTGGGTTTTAAGCATTCTAGGAAAGATAAAAGTTTTGGGTCATTAACATAAGACTAGTCAGATCAAGAGTTAGGCCAAGGGGCACAAAATAGAGCATATGCAAGAATTTTGAAAGTAGGAACGGTCCAAAACTAAGAGGAACACCAAAGGCCTAAGTTTGCTAAGTGTACAATATTGAGGTGTTATATAACCCATAAATACTATCTGAAACATGCTAGGGGTATTTTTGAACATTTTTAGGTATTATATGTCTTTTTTAGGCTATTGATAGTATTGAGCTACTAAGACTATTTATACATGAATTATTCTAGTTCATAAATTTTAGAGTGATATTTCATCTAGCTATTATACTTTTTGATACTAGATGTTGACATTGACTGATTATATAAAGTAAAACTGATTCATAAGTACATATTTGATGTTAATGATACTAAAATTTATTAATCAATGTTGTTTTATATAATTCGCATTTTATATTTTACAAGTAAATAAATTATTATATGTTTCATCATGTGTCTCTTTTTTTAGATGATCCTATAGTGCATATCATGGATGTGTCATGTATTGTATGATTCTTGATTATGATGTTTTCACTTATGGATTATTCACTATGAAATGTTGTGCATGTGCATGTTTATGTAATGTTTCTATGAAAACACTTGATTATTACTATGTGCTTGGATCCATGATTACTTTCACACATATTTATATTATAATTACCATTATTTATGTCATGCATTTACTATTATTCTTATTACATTATTATTTTTTGACATATCTAGATGACATTGATGATTTAAAATGAATTCTCATAATGATATGTTATATGTTACTAAACAACTTTTATTTCATTATATTACATGTTTCATGCATCCTTGTAAAGATCCAGAAAAAATCTTTTAGGACATATCTTATCATTTTTTTAATATGAACTTTACATGTTTATAATTTGTATTTATAACTCATGATGCACATAACTCTTTTTTTTTAGATGAGAAAATAACAAACTTCATCCCTCATATTAAAAGGAGAGGATATATTGGGTTTGATTTAGACATTTAGACCATGTTAGATAAATATTGTCAGATTATGAGACAAATTATATGATGCAAATGGGTCAGATTGAGTAGGTTGATAAATATTTACATGATCTTGATATAATATTGAGACATTCTATATTTTTGATATATATTTTGACATTCGGCACCACTTTGAGGCACATATAGATCATATAGGGCATGAAAGTTGTTCATGTAGAAAAATTGTATCTTATTTATTGAGGATTAATGGGAAGTGATGGTATTACATGATCACTTTGGGTCTACATTAATTTGTAATGGTTGATATTTTTACATTCAAATTTCATTTATGGTTCCAATTGTACACACGAACTTGATTTGGGGTTCAAACTTTACATACAACACTAACTTTTGGGTTCCAAAAAAGTGTTATTTTTATAGTTAAGGATGTGTGGATGAGTTTATTATGTTTTTCAACTTAAATCACTTCATTCTCTAGTGGTAGTTGTGGTATCTAGGATAAAAATTGATATTATATTCTCGTTAAACATGGGTACACATAATGTACTCAAAAAATTGGACACCATTTCTATTAGCATGATAATTGCTGCAGAAACCTATTTTTAAATTCTTTACATTATGATAACCTAAATAAACTCACATCATATCATTATCTCATTTCCACTCCTCAACTCACAATTTCATCAAATTCATCTCCTTAAGGAATATTCACCCCATGATTTTATCAAATAAAGTTTAATAAGTGATAGCATAATTCATATACCATTAGGTTTATCCATTCCCTAGGTTTTTTATTTTAAATTTTTCTAATGATTTATAATATTTTATTTTTAATATTGTGATATTAAACTTATTTATAAATGTTTATTTAATATTTCACATGGATCAAATGGTGCATTCAATATGTATATATCAACTCCAAATACAATTATCACAAATAACAAATTTATTTATTTTATTCTTTTAGTTTAGCATGTTTAATCCTAAATCAAAAGGGGGAATTAGTAGACACCTAATATCGGCGTTTGGTACTTTATAAACATAAAATTTAACATAATTTGACATATTTAGAATTTTCATATATCTAACACCTGAGCAAGCATTCCCTCTAGTAGTCTACCCATTTACATTCTTATCCACCTATGTTTTCTAGACATATTTATTTAGGATAAGCTTGGTAAATGAAAGACTTAGCTTTATAATACTAGTAAAGAAGTCCCCATACCTTAGATCCTTATTTTTCACTTCTAGTAAAATTATAATAAACACATACAATGTCAATTAACATAGGTGTCTCCATTTGTCGACAGTGTCTAAGGGCCCTCGATAATAATTGTTTAAATTTATAAGTCCCCATTAGGCCATCCTATACATGTTTCATAGGTCAGTTATAGTGGGAAATTAACAAAGAGTCACCTATTTTTCAAATCC
>JARHVA010001092.1:3875000-3887500 GCA_037957365.1 Torreya grandis | reverse complement strand
CCCTACACAAAATCCTCAAATTCAATACTTGGGGTGTGACAAACTTTTGCTCTAGTTATTTCCCACCTAGCAAGACTTTCTTGGCTCAAAAATCTAGCTAGATCTAGGTATGTATCATCCACTTCACCCTCCTCTTTCTTATTTCTTAGCTCTGAAATTCAAATTCCTTCCCTTGCTTAGCTCTATATAATTAATGTTAGTTTATAAACTACCCTAGGGATAGTTTATATAATATGTATTAAAAACTAAATTATATATTACATTATACATCAATTATATAAATTTTATCACTATATTGTATAAAAATATTTTATTATATTGGTTAAATGAATTATTTAATAGGAGCCATCACACGTGATTATAAAATGTATTTACAGGAAAAAGGTGGTAGAGCCCCTAGATAATAATTATATCGATGCCCATTTATACCATGGCAAGTGAAAAAGTGTTATCCTTTCACATTTTTAAATATATGTGGTGGGTAATGATGATTAGGAGGAAGTGTCATCATTCATTTATACAATAGTGTGTGAAATGTATCAAGTGGTATATCATGATACCAATGAAACAGAACATGATGCCATTTGGTAGAGGTATATGGTCAAACTATGGGAGATACTCTGTAAGCATGTTCATTTCCTTTGTTCAATATTGTTATCATTTGTTATTTAACATATATTATTTTTTATATATAATTTGTTTGCATTGGTTCATGATATTTTCTAACTTATTAGTTTGCCTTGGAAAAATGATTTTCATTATTCATAGTTTTTAGTGAAGAGATAGGCAACTTGGTTTGAATATTCATTAGAGAACATAAATATTTGTGCACATCCAAATATAAGGCATAAAATGAAGAAAAGGTATTATGAAATTATCCTTATTTGAGGGGAGATATAAGACCTCTACTAAATATAAATTGTACTTTAAAATATGAGAGTGTATAACTTAAGGAATACAAAGCATCCTTAAATCAAATAACATAGTCTTGTATAGACTCATTTTCTATATGTTTCAATTATATAAAATGTTACAATGGTAATTTAGGTATGGTATAACAATGAAAATATGATGTAAATACATTGTTAAGTTTTTTTTAAGTTGATAATGAACCATTTGGAAGACTATAAAACCAATCAAGAGTTCCCTGGGTTAAGTTGTGATGAAAAACCTTTAAGAACAAGCTTCCATTTTTGGCCCCATTGTTTAAAAGAGTGTATATATTTTTGTAAATGAATAGTAGTATCCCATTGACCATAAAATTAGGATGCCTTAATCATAATAAAGGTTTAAGGATAAGGATGCTCAATACATCCTTCACAATAGGTTACTTTACTAATATATTCTCCTCAAAATTAGCCTCACGAGAATAATTTTGTAGCTTAAGAGTGTCAAATTATTGTTATAAATCTCAAATGATATTCATAATAGATAACATATCATAAGAATAGGCTAAAACTTTTTTTAGATTGTATAAATTTCCATGAACACAAAACATAGGAATGATTGAATCTTGTCCAATTTCAAGAGGAGGACATTCAAATGGTTTTACAAAATTTTGTAAAGGGTACCCATGGTTAAAGAGGAAAGTATATCATGTTGTATAGAATAAGGTTGAGATCATTTTCATTACAATGTGCTATGTTATTTTAAATCTCATGACATTAAACATAAATAGAGAAAAAAATTTCACTTGTAAACATTTTTTATTTGTATCAAAAGCAAAGGATGGAAGAAGAGAAACATTTTTTTATTTCATTTGCAACATCATAAGATGTAAGAATGCAAGTTTGACTTTTTTTTAATTTTAAAAGGAGGGAACGAAGATGGAATGGTAGTTTTGAATCTCTTTGAATTATATGAATTGATATTTGAAAAAGATACATGAAATATATTTAGGACTTTACTTGTGTCCCTAAAAAATTCATGTTTTTAGTGATTTCCTTATGATTTTCATATGCGATCTCATTTATTTCTTGAAATAAGACAATGGGGGGCATAGAACATGTCTTTTTATCACCAAAAATTAGAATAGGAGAACAAATTTGACTATTTTCATTTGAATCATCCAAAGAAAGAATATAATTTTCAACATGTGTATTACTTGGAGAATAATGTACATAGGTAATTTCATCAACATTTACATCATGAGAGATTGAGGAACATTTAACCTTTTCAACATCATTGTAAAGGGAAGAAGGACACTCACTTTTTAAAGTAATTAATGAATGTATTTATGATTTTTTTAATTTTCAACATTATGAATTATACCATTTTACATATCTATTTTATAATCATTTTTGAAGGGCTTAAAATGCATATTTTTTAACTCTTGAAACCATTCATTGTCCGAAAGCATAGGAATAGGAGATGTTTCATAGCCAAAAGGGATATCATCACATTCATAACTAATAGTATAAATGTCACTACCTTACTCATTTATATTTACATTTGCATCATTATTTCGTTCATTATCATATTTTTAATAAAAATAGTATTTGTCATGTTTTTGATGTTCTATAAGATCTACTTATGCAATATATTGATGATCATGCATATTAAATAAATGATCAAAAAGATCATGTTTCTTTGCATGTCATTTTATTAGTGAATCCATAAGTATTTTAACAATTATGAAGAACACAATAGCTAGGTCCAAATCAATAAAATAGCTTAGCATTAAACTATGCCCATGCAAGTAGGAGATAAAAAAATCAAATTTGAAAATGAAATACATAAATATGAAATGAAAATGTTTTGAAGGAAAAATTCTTGCATGAAAACTAGGATTTTGGCTCAATAGCAGAGGATGGGTTCAAAAAATGTTTTAAATTTCTTTGGTTTTTTCATGGAAAACATGCAAACCAATAAACTATTTGAAAAGAATGACAATATTTAAATTTATAATAAAGCACAGTTGATAATATAGATTTTCCAAATTTAGCATGTGTAATAAATACAAGTACAAAGTAATTAAGGGATAAAAGAGAGCATATATGGTTTGATGTTCTAATCTATAATATGAAAATGAATAGGAATTATTATGGGATTCTAACAGAGATCTGAGTTGCACTCAATTTAAATTTTGACAATGTTTAACAACTAGACATTTGCATTCAAGTTGAACACATGAGTCAACAATAATGTCTTGATGTTGATGTTAGTGTCTAGACCATAATATAGCTCTATTTTAGATTCCATTAGTTGGGTTGTTTTTTGTTTTTTTACCTTCAGTTTGATGTATTTAGATGTTTCACATAGTATATTTATCTTAATTTATTGATCCAAACCCTAGGTTCACTTCTCTGTTTCCTTAAATGATGTCGTGGGAAAATGGGTTAGTGAGCACATAGTGTTGAGTTGATCCCAAATAACCCTCTATCAATGAGAATTTCCCACATAGCCAATACTCTGAAGAGGGCCTTAATAATATTTAGTTCTCCCATATGTGTTAGATTGTGTGTGAATCATGAAATATGTGGAAAGAAAGTACAATAATGACTTAGCTTGTAACTTGGAAAATTAGGCTCTTAGGTTGCTCCTTCAGTACTTCAAACTAATGCATGTCATGTTCCTATGACTGATATGAAATTAGGATAAAATAGGAAAGTTTTTCTTTATCAAGTGTTTGATTGAATGTTTATAATGAATGGGGACTGATATTGTATTTATATCAATCCCTTTGGATAAGTAACTCACATTAAATTTTCTATGTCAACCATTCGAATATGTTTCATTTAAAAATAAAATGATGTTAGGGTACTAGACATTTGCATCTAAGTATAAAACTTACGTCGATGTAGGTGTCTATTTGGAACGCTAGTGTCCAGGCAATGGGAAAGTACGCACAGGCTTAAAACATGCAAAGATGGAAGATAAGTGGGTTTTAAGCAATCTAGGAAAGATAAAAGTTTTGGGTCATCAACATAAGACTAGTCGGATCAAGAGTTAGGCCAAGGGGCACAAAATAGAGCATATGCAAGAATTTTGAAAGTAGTAAAGGTCCAAAACTAAGAGGAACACCGAAGGTCTAAGTTTGCTAAGTGTACAATATTGAAGTGTTATATAACCCATAAGTACTATCTGAAACATGCTAGGAGCATTTTTGAACATTTTTTAGGTATTATATGTCTTTTTTAGGCTATTGATTGTATTGAGATACTGAGACTATTTATACATAAATTATTCTAGTTCATAACTTTTAGAGTGATATTTCATCTGGATATTATAATTTTTTATACTAGATGTTGACATTGACTGATTATACAAAGTAAAATTGATTCATAAGTACATATTTGATGTTGATGATTCTAAAATTTATTAATCAATGTTGTTTTATATAATTTGCATTTTATATTTTACAAGTAAATTAATTATTATATGTTTCATCATGTGTCTCTTTTTTTAGATGATCCTATAGTGCATACCACGGACATGTCTTGTATGTGTCATGTATTGTATGCTTCTTGATTATGATGTTTTCACTTATGGATTATTCACTATGATTTGTTGTGCATGTGCATGTTTTCATAATGTTTCTATGAAAACACTTGATTATTACTATGTGCTAGGATTTATGATTACTTTCACACATATTTATATTAGAATTACTATGATTTATGTCATGCATTTACTATTATTCTTATTACATTATTATTTTTTGACATATCTAGATGACATTGATGATTTAAAATGAATTCTCATAATGATATATTATATGTTACTAAACAACTTCCATTTCATTATATTACATGTTTCATGCATCCTTGTAAAGATCCAAAAAAAATCTTTTAGGACATATCTTAGCATTTTTTTAATATGAACTTTACATGTTTATAATTTATATTTATAAATCATGATGCACACAACTCTTTATTTTGAGATGAGAAAATCACAAGCTTCATCCCTCATATTAAAAGGAGAGGATATATTGGGTTTGATTTAGACATTTAGACCATGTTAGATAAATATTGCCAGATTATGAGACAAATTATATGATTCAAATGGGTCAGATTGAGTAGGTTGATAAACATTTACATGATCTTGATAAACTATTGAGACATTCTATGATATTTTGAGCTATATTTTGACATTTGACACCACTTTGAGGCACATATAAATCATATAGGGCAGTTGATAGGTTCATATAGGGCATGAACCATTCAATATGTACCTATCAACTCCAAATACAATTATCACAAATAATAGATTTATTTATTTTATTCTTTTAGTTTAGCATGTTTAATCCTAGATCAAAAGGGGGAATTTGTAGACACCTAATATTAGCATTTGGTACTTTAGAAACATAAAATTTAACATAATTTGACATATTTAGAATTTTCATATATCTGACACCTAAGCAAATATTCCCTCTAGCAGTCTACCCATTTACATTCTTATCCACCTATGTTTTCTAGACATATTTATTTAGGATAAGCTTGGTATATGAAAGACTTTTATAATAATAGTAAAGAAGTCCCCATACCTTAGATCCTTATTTTTCACTTCTAGTAAAATTATAATAAACACATACAATGTGAATTAACATAGGTGTCTCCATTTGTCAATAGTGCCTAAGGGCCCTCGATAATTATTGTTTAAATTTATAAGTCTCCATTAGGCCATCCTATACATGTTTCATAGGTCAGTCATAATGAGAAATTAACAAAGAGTCGCCTATTTATTCAAATCTCACCTAAGTATATTTTTCACTTGAGCATCACTTGTAAAAACCTAACACTTTCTTGTAACATTAATAAAAATTCATGTATAGATGGAAATAATTCAAGGAGTAACCTAGAGTAATCCATAGAGCCAAATACGAATTTAAAACATGAAAGTTGCATGGTTTGAAATATCAAAGTTTGAAATATGGAAATCCATTCTAGATTATTCATGATTTTGTACACACACATAATGTGTGAGAGAACTATGTGTGGATTGAACCCTCTTCGAAGTGTTAAAATGTAATCAATACTCAACCATTAAGTGGGGAATATTCAGGGTCAATATAAACGATATTAGCTACCCATATCAGGACATATTATGGTCAATCGAACATAATTATTGCTTGGATGATAAAGATAAATAAAACATTTTATCATGTAAGATCAATTCAATGCACACACAAAAAACTAGATTGTAAATGCAAAAGTTGGGATCCCATAGTTTGAAAACCCCACTAAGCATAGTGACACTCCCAATGAAACTTAATAGTTTTTATTATTATAGTTTTTAACTTTGTTCGTAGTGTTTGGGTTGGTTTTTAGCCCTTATTTTAGGTCTGAATAGCTGACGAAGTGCAATATAGGATTTTATAGATCTTGAGGTATCTTTGAGAATGGTAGAGAGTTAGAATTAGCTAAATACATCATCCTTGTTATTTGATATCATTTATAAATCTAGTAGTTGTAATATATATTATTTCATTTCAATTCAAATTATTATATTTATTTCTTTTATTTCTATAATTATAATTAATACATAAGTTCCATTAATCTATATCTCTTAAATATAAAATAATCAAAACATAATGTTTTGATTTATTAATTTGAATATATTAATTAATATAATCAAAATTATTTATTTATTTAATTATAATACCAACATTCCAAAAGATCCATATGCTAGTTTAAATAAAAGACTAAAATACAAATTACAAGTAAGATCCAATTAAAATTATAAAAAAAATGACATAAATCCATCTAAACTAAAATGCCACATTCCAAAACAAAGGATCCATATGCTAGTCTAAATAAAAGATTAAAATACAAATTACAAGTAGGATCCAACTAAAATTATAAAACAAATGACATTGATCCATCTAAACTAGAATGCAAAATATAACTTCAATGTATAGCCTTTGGCCCTACCTTGTTTATACCCTCCATAACAGAACCTATCTCACCTTGATTAGTGTAGAAAAAATGTCTATCTTCTTTTAACGATAGGTTGTACCATCCATTGAATTCATTTATCAAATGGAAGCTCCATTATTATATCAATCCATACAAACATTGTCATTAAGTCTTTTGACGCATTATTTGGCTACATCTATTAGTTATGAATTTTTTAACTATAGGTTTAATGGTATTATGAACCAACTATGCTTATAAATATATATATGTGTTTTTATAAGGTATTGATTTTATTTTATTTTCTACGTTGGTTTGTATTTTATTCATATAATTTGTATTATATGTAAACAATATATTATAATTAATTCATTTTTTAAAATTTAAATATTTTTAAGAGTTTAATTTATTTAAAATTTTAAGTGTTTTTTTTTTAACTTATTTTTAACAAAAAAAATAATTAGATTTAGTATTCAAATTATTTTGACTTCAATATAGTTTTACGATTTATCAAATAAATTTGAAAATTCATCTAGAAAATTTAGCACGTTTAATATTCACTTTAATTTTAATTTAAACTTTTAATTCTTATTATAATTCTATACACATTTAAAGAAAAAATCCAAATTAAAAATTTCAAATAAAATGAATTTATAAAAATAATTATTTTAAAATAAAGTATATAGTTTCATCAAATTCTGAATTTCAAATAACTAAACTGCGAATTCTAAAAAAATAAAAGTCCCAAATCTAAAAACACTTTTATTAAAATAAACAATATTGATTCTTGAAATTTTCCTCTTTCCAAATAATATCCATTTTAATATAAGTTGACACCAAAATGAAAAATAATCCACTTAATTGTGCAAAGTACAAAACCCCATCCACCAGCCATGATAAGAGAGAGGATATATATCCTTCACAATTGCACTTTCAGATACCTCCTCCCTATCTCATACCCTTCTCACCATCATAGAGGAAGGGATGATCCATATGGAAGTGGTCAAATGTATTATAAAATGACACTTCCAAAATAATTAAATTATTCAATACTCCGAATAATAATAAAAATATTTCATATAATTTATGAACGTATTTGAAATGATTATGATAACAATATAAAGCATATGAAATGGTTTTCATATAGTTTTATTGATTCTAACAAAATTAAAACATTTGGGAAGTTCCATTTTACGCATTACAATCACATTGGTGAGGTCATTACTGAGAAACTCTTAATCCTTTCCTAAGGTGAGGATGTGCCATTTTTGAGCTGTTCATCTCCCACAAGACATTTTGCATTTCGTATTTCATTTCTTCACCATTTACAAGACTTCAGAGCCAATTTTACACTTCCATTCCAATTTTTTCCACAAAATTTTGAATGCCATTTTTTAAATTTATTAACGCCGTTATCGATGAGGATTGTTTAAAAACACAATAATTTTCTGAGGTTTTTTTCGAATAAACACCATTTCCAATCTCAGTTTTTCAATCATTCGTGCACTTAACACATCTATTTTAATGGGTTTGCATTGTTTGTTCGAGATTTTTTTTTACTTTTTTGGGTTGATTCCTCATCAATTGATTTTAGTGGTTTTTGTTTTCATTAAGTTTCAAATACATCAACTCGAAGCTCACAGTTCAATAGCTTAGTCTACATCCCAACAACAATAATATTATTATTTATTTGTATTTATATTTATTTTTATTTTTAATTTAAGAGGTTGGCATTTCAGATTTGTTTCTTTACATTTTCACTAATTAATGTGGGTTTAAGTTTTTGTGTATTGTGTTTATATATCACATCTTTTAAATAAAAGCTTATTTATTTATTATATATCATAACTTAATTCTTCCTTCTAATCTGAAGAGAATCTTATTTAACCGTAATCAAATTTTATGAATGAGATGAATTTTGATGTGGATAGTGAGATTCAGAATTAGAACCTTTGACGTAAACGTAAACCTGATATGATTGATAGGGTTTATAAATGAGTTAGGCTTTGTGGATTTGTGGGTAAAATTTTTATGAAGTTTTGAAACTCATATGTAATGATATAAAAAAAAAGGTAAACTATTAGGGTTTATCGTATCTGGGGTTAGTTTATACACTAGATATAACTTATGGTTAGTTTATAAGTTTTTTATTTGATAGGTGAACATTTTTGAAGTCGGAGTTATGAGATAAATGAGGGTTTTGATAGCTGGGCCCACAACTAAGAGAGGGTTTTAAACAATTGACCTATAAATAAGAGGGTTTAAAATATCTCACAACCATACTAGATCATAATATGAGGGTTTGATGGCTCCCACAACCATATCGGAATAAGAGGGTTTGATGGCTACCACAACTATAACATATTACAAAAACAAGAGGGTTTGACAGATCCCACAACTGTATCACTATGAGAATTTGAAGGATCACACAACCTTAGCAAATCAAGGTAACTCAACTAACAAAGAATGTAGCCAATAATTGTCACACTTTGGGATAACTACCATAGAGCTTATGCTATAGAATAAAATCCATCTAGCAATAGTATGTCTTTCACTAATTTTTTGTCTCCTTGAGACATCCGGATAGCCTCTACTCAACTTAAACAAAGTCAGTTGGATTGTAAACCCACTGATCCAAACAACAACTAAACCACCTAGAAAATGAAAAACCAACAAGAATTAGAAGAGGTCTTCTGTTGATCCTTTATCTTTGTGAATCTTATGTAAAACCTCCACACACCTGTAGCACAACTAGTGGGCATGCACACCCACTTAGCAAAGCAATCACTGAATCATGGTAATAAGATAACCATAGGAATTAGAGCATTGTTCCAACCAAACACCGAACAAAGATAATGCCATCCCAAGTCAATCTAAAATGCCCAAGAAATTTGTTGTCCCCCAAAAATATCACTCATTTTTTGGGACAACATTTGAACTATTTTGGTCTTACAGACCAAAATTGTCTCTTCCCTTTTCAAAATTTGTCTTGGGCATTCAAATTCCTCATTTTTCAGGCTTCGCGACTTCTACAGGTGTGTTCAATCAAAAGAATCAATTTCTAACAATTGGTCATTTTCAGAATTGGTTCATCACCTTGGTTCAAATAGAAATTTCCATCGGCAAGCATCAGCAACAGGTTCAACGTTTGGTTCATCTTTTGGTTCAACGTCAGTTAGTTCAAACACATGGTTCAAAGTCTTGGTTCAACGGAATGGTTCAAACATTTGGTTCAATGGAATGGTTCAACAGTTGGTTCATCACCAAAGTTCAAAGAGATTCTCAAAGAAGCTTAAAGGCCATTCAAGGACTGCCCAAAGGGTAAATACCCTTGCGGGAGGATCTTCCTGACTCAAAATGGATCATTTCTCAAGCCCTGAAAGGGCAAGTCCAATCTGGAAAAATACCAAGCAGAAAGCCGAAAGAAGACCAAGGGGTGACGCACCCGAGGACGTCAACTTCAACACAGGGAAGTAGTCATTGAAAACATAGTGATGGGCATGTGAACTTCAAATTAAAGACAACAAAATAACTATTGATCCACACCAGAATGCATTCCCAGAATTCAAGGCCAAGGACCAGTAGAAAGTGAGGAAGGAATAGAACATTAAACTAAATCTAGGACCCGATTCAATTAACCGGATAAAGAGGAACGATGAAGTTAAGATCAGATCGCCAGGTGGACATTGAAAGTTACAAACTTTCAATAAGCGCGACTTATTTCCTTGCATTGATAAAATCAAATGGGTAAAGCACCCCCAAGTTCCAACGTGTCTTTTTAACAGATTCCAATGCAAAATGATGTATTGATTGTTCCCAAGTCCTTTTTGAAGAGGCTATATAAGGGACTTTCTTCTATTGTAATTGAGATCTCTTTTTGGACAATTATAATGAAACTCTGCCCAAATTGTAAGGCACTACTGAGACTTTGAGCTCAGATTGTTGATCATATTTTGTTACTGGAATAAAAAAGCAAGTGGTTTTTCAGACTTTGTGCTGTAATATCTTTGTTATTGAGGAAATTGTTCTTATGTCTTTTTCTTCAATATATCTTCTGTTCCGTTAATTCAACAAGTAGAATTAGTGACAACAGTCAAAAAGGTGTCCTAAAGAGTCAACTGTGGAGAGACTTTGTGCCCCCATAATTGCCTTTAGTGTGTTTTCTTTTCATTTATGTGTAAAGGACCTTGAGGTGACTTTGTGCCCTTATTATCCTTTGTATCTTACTCTTGAGCAATCCAGGTGAAGACTTTGTGCTGCATCTCGATTTGCTGGTTATTACATCCTTTACTACATTTTGTTGTTACTGCCAGGAGTATTCTTGTGGTTTGCTGAATAGTATTTCTAAAAGAAGAGGAATATTGTCTGTCATTTCCTCTGAGTTTTTCCTTTGATCCATGTGCATCATCTCTAAAGAAAGAGAGATGGATGGTTTGTCCTACCCATGAGTATTATTTTCTGTATATATATATATATATATAGCATACCTACAAGGAACCTCCCCTTGATGAGAGGAGAGATCAGCATCTTTCTGATGTGGTGAAACTACACATTTGGATGACTAATCTTCCTACTTTGGCTAATCAGACCTATTTTGTTTATCAATACGCTGATCGACAAAATATTCAACCAACAGTTTTTGGCGACTTTGCTGGGGATATACACAATATTGTACAATTTGGAACCTCAAGTTTCAGATTGAAACATCACCTATATAACCCATTATCATTATAACCTTATCCATTACAGACTCTGGCAACTCCGTTTCATGTCTTGCCCATTATCCATTTATATCCTTACCATTTTCATCCATCTCCATTTTCATCCATCTCCATTATATTATCTGGTTTGCAAAACTAGAGCTACTAGGAAAGAAAGCGCAGTTTGAAGCCTCAAGCTTTAAGCTGAAGCAAGGCCAATTTCTTTTCCATTTTTGTCCTATAATCTGGCAACTCCACTCAGATGTGTTATCTTGATTGTTCATAATCAAATCATGGCAGTTTAAGGCCCTTGGGGTAACTCTTTTGGCCCACTCAACTTGACTCCACCTCTGCATGAGCTACCATTCAGTTCAAGGAAGAATTTCCCCAAATTCTTTTGTGATGGAAGAGTCCACCCTGATGAACACATTGCAGCCTTCACCATAGCCTGTGGTGTGATAGGGATGGAATTTGAAGATGTGGCAGTCAGGCTTTTCATGGAGACATTACAAGGTGTTATTGTAGACTAGTTTTACCATTTACAAACTGGATCAGTGACTGGTTGGGACACTATCAAAGCCAAGTTTGAAGCAAGGTTCAAACCTGCAGAAGATGCACATGCCTTGCTGGCCCATCTCACAAAGATGAAGAAGGAGCCCCATGAACCTATGAGGGACTTCATTTCCAGGTTCAACAAGCTGAGGCACAGGATTCCCATGATCGCCTAGTCGACACCTCAGAATCTCATGTGTTTCTTCATCAATTCACAGCTACTTGAAGTGAGTTTTCTATTGAGACGGGCTAGACACATAGACCTTGAGGCTACTCAAGACTTGGCTACTAAGCTAGAAGATGACCTTATCTTGGCAGGAAAGATAAGGAGAGATCCTAACAGAAATAGAGCTTCATCATATTTTGAATATTCATCTACAAGAACCACTGATCC
>JARHVA010001092.1:3845000-3870000 GCA_037957365.1 Torreya grandis | reverse complement strand
ACCTCCAAAAGAAGACCAATTTTTTTTTTTCATAAATATTTCAAGTATATAGTATCATAAACATAACCCAAAACTTATGTATTCTTCATTTAGAGTTAACACCTCTTTTGATTTGGGTTTTTCTACCAAAACCCACATAACACATCTAGTAGAAGGCCACCATTTTATTGCATAGATTATGCCAGTCCATAATCTAACCAAATGCATTTTGGAACTCGTAGATCTACCACTTAGATTCTAAAAATACTACACTTTGGTTTTTTCTACCAAACCCTACACAAAATCCTCAAATTCAATACTTGGGGTGTGACAAACTTTTGCTCTAGTTATTTCCCACCTAGCAAGACTTTCTTGGCTCAAAAATCTAGCTAGATCTAGGTATGTATCATGCACTTCACCTTCCTCTTCTTCTTTCTTAGCTCTGAAATTCAAATTCCTTCCCTTGCTTAGCTCTATATAATTAATGTTAGTTTATAAACTACCCTAGGGATAGTTTATATAATATGTATTAAATACTAAATTATATATTACATTATGCATCAATTATATAAATTTTATCACTATATTGTATAAAAATATTTTATTATATTGGTTAAATGAATGATTTAATAGGAGACATCACACGTGATTATAAAATGTATTTACAGGAAAAAGGTGGTAGAGCCCCTAGATACTGAGAGAAAGATAAAACTTTAAAAAATAATTCATTATCCAACATGATAGAAAACCTTGTCGATTAAAAAAATAAATGTAGAAAATAAGTAAACAAATACAAAATCAAATACTAGAGTACAATATACTTGAAAAAATATAGGCTTTGCCATTTTTATAATATTTTCTAGGTGAAAAGACAACAAGGGTGATTTTTGGCTTTAAAAAATGTGCAATCTACCTATTCATCATGCATGTAATTCAAATGAATTATTTTAGGCGATGAAGATGAAGGTTGTTTTAGATATAAATATTGCCACTATAGATAGGTGTTGGAGCATAGCAAAGGAACAAGGTGGCATTTTGAGTAGCTCTTTAATGTTATTGTAACTTTCTCTATCTCTAATCTAAGTGTATGTTGAGATTATATCCTCTCTCTTTACTATTTTTATACACTTTATAGATGAGGGACACTTCCAAGTATGCCTAATTAGAGCACACTTGATAGATACACCACTGAAAAAATAATTTCATATAGCATTTATACCCTATGAGGAGGTATCTAAACTTGAAATTTAACTTTCACATCACTTGAGTTGTTTTGAAATCCCAAAGAGATAATATTTGAATGCATGCACATATATAAAATTCACCTCTAGCTCTGTTGGTGGGTAAAAATTCAATAATAACTTATTTGTAGTATGAACCATGAGTAATTAGAGGTCAACATCTTATCCTTTGAAAATATGCATAGGATATTATATTTAATATTTATCATTAACCTCCTCAACCATTGGCTAAACAATAGGGGGAATGATTTGATGATAAATAAGTTGGAAATAATATTACACTAAAATGATCATAGCTAGTTGACACAATACATTATCCCTAACTAAACCAAGATATTTATTCACAATGCTTAAATAGATATCCCACATGACCCAAAAAGGATGAACAAGGTATTTTTCTAGACCATACATAAAAAATATAGCATGGACACAATTGGAAATAACTTGATAAGATTCACAAGTAGAGGGATGGGGAGGACTAAAAAAATAATCCATAGAGGATGAAATTATATTAAAAAAAAATATTAAGAGAAATATCAAGAAATGAAAATGAAACTAATATATCAATGGAAGAGAGAAGAGGTTTGGGATAATCTAATTTCAATAAAAAAAATGTGTGACATCTTTTAGGAGTGACATAGGGCAGTCATCCCAACCTAATTGAAATGTATCATCAATGAAATAAAGGATAAAAGGAGAGAACATTTATACATTCAATGGTGGTCCCATGGTAATCATCATTATCTTTATTTATATGCCACTCATAACACTTGTTAGTAATTTTTCCACATAAAAATACAATTAATAAGGTTCATCAAATAAGTAAAAATGGGTATACAAAGTATGGGGTGATCAAAATAAGGAGTTTAATCTAAGGTTTTGAAAATTCCATTCATATTAATGTGGTAGTTATGTCCAATTAGTACATGAAATGATTATCTAACATTTGTATCAGTTTCACCCTATGATAAGTGGCAGTTTCATCTCAAGCCAACACATAGGCACATTAACAATTGAAAAACATTTTATCTTCCGTTTATAGGTCATTTATCCATCCTTATCAATCTTCTCATTATGTAATAAAATATAATAATCATTTTACTATTAAGCAAAGGAATTCTTCAATGGTTTGAGTAAGGTAGAGATTCATTTCAGCATTGAATGGTGTTTCCTAGTAGTTCTTATTGATTGAATGTGTTTCTGAGTAAGTTATGTGTAAGGAAGTGAAAGTAAAAAGAATGTGAATACTAATGTAAGAAATATTTCACATATTAACTTACAAGTAATTTCCATGAAGGTCTCACAAAGGAAATACCCATGTAATTCCAAAAATATTAGTTGAAAGAGGAGGAAATCTCTCTCTTTTTGAGTTATCCCAATGTGGGTTTCATTAGGGTAATTTTAAGTATTTGTAGAAATTTTTATTGTGTGTTTTATTCTATTTCCTTTACATCTTATGTTTGTTTTCATTTATAAATATATTATTTTACTAATTTAGTATTAAACACCATGAATGACTATTTTTAGTGTGTATATCATTAAAACAACAAGTTAAACATTTCAATTTTATAAGAAAAAAAATTATTCATTTTTATGGACTAATTATGGAATATCCATGGATCAGATTGGTAACAAGAGAGGGTTATACTTCCATTTTATGATTTTTGTATGTTGTGACTCTTTTACAGTTTTCCCCCATTAATAGAGTAGAAAGTGTTAGTGTAAAATGAATCATATATCACTTGAAAAAAGAAACATACACAAGAAGAAGGAATAAATAAGTTATAAGCATGGATCATGGAAATGAATAAGATCAAAATTGAAGAATAAATATCCTGCAAGTTGGAAGAAGTTTCCAACATCTCTCTATCCATGGGGTTTATTGGCAAGTCTGAGACCATTATGGAGGTTATGTTGACAAAAATGAAATTTTTAAGACTCATGATTATGAGAGGTATAAGGCTCATACTATATAAAATTGATATTTTAAACTTTTATCAATTTGTTGAAGGTTTTTCTTGCATAATATTTTCAATGCAACAATCTCCCGGAGTGCACATCATAAGAAATAGATCAAGAATATGTATGGATTGGATCATGGTAATTTTAAATATATGTTTACATGTTATTATTTCATACATTCATCACTATTAGTTTGATCTCTTCATAGTCTCTTTCCATCTTTCCTCTTTGCATACATTGTGTTCAATTTTTCTAGACACCCTATATAACTTATTCATCAACTAGTTCAATATAGTCTATTTAATTATTGTATTTCCATATATTATATCATCTCATAAAATATAATAATGATTCATGTCTCTATTGGTTTTACTATATTAGCCTAGTTGATGAAATTCTCTTTCAGTTGACATCTTTCTAACTATATTCACTTTGTTGATATCATCAACTTAGAGTTCAAGGTAAGTTTTAGGTATTAGACACACACACACACACACACACACACACACACACACACACACACACACACACACACACACACACACACACACACACACACACACACACACACACACACACACACACACACACACACACACACACACACACACACACACACACACACACACACACACGCACGCACGCACGCACGCACGCGCACACACACACACGCACGCACACACACACACACACACACACACACACACACACACACACACACACACACACACACACACACACACACACACACACACACACACACACACACACACACACACACACACACACACACACACACACACACACACACACACACACACACACACACACACACACACACACACATGCATAAGCACACGCACACACATGCACAGACACACACACAGGACATATTATCATTCCTAAATATATAACACATTCATATACTTTTCATTTTCCTCATTTTTTTCTCTTAAGTAACAAAATGAAGAGTTATAGGTTAGAGTATTGTTATTTGAGGTCAAGTCGTGCATAAATGTCTTTGAATTCCAAAATGGGGAGTCATGCTGAGAAGGTATCTTGGGAGTCCTTAACTAAGGATATTTAGATATTATTATTTTAATTTGAGGCCTTTAACCTAAAACATCTCTTATAAAGTTCCACTAGAGATAATTGGGATAATGATTCGCCAATGATTCCAACCAAAGTTAATTACCTTTATCCTTATTCTTTTTCATTTATTTAATTAGTTAATAGAATTTTTTTGTTTAGTGATATAATCAATATATGTTTTTTATCCTTGATTATGATCCTCCTTATATTGAATAAGTTATTATATATATATATATATATATATATATATATATATATATATATATATATATATATATATATATATATATATATATATATATATATATATATAAGGTTATTCAAGTTTTCCATTTATCACCATAGGATGCATAGACTTCTTATTGATTAACCATTACACCACTTAATTTCTTAGTAGATTACTATGTTACAAATATATTGATCTAGGTTACCATTTTTAGTCAGTTCCTTGCATGCAATATCTTTATTATATCATTGATACAACCATTTGTTACCATTATTATAATAATTTATGAATGCTAATGCATATTGAGATCCATATATTGTATGATAAACATAGGAAATGGAACCCTATCCTCATGATATTGAGTGTGGATTACCCTCTTCTAGGTATGACGGCATTTTACATCCTTACCTACTCTTTTAAGTGTAAATATGATATGTTTTTATGACCTCGATTTTACCATATCCTATTGAAATAATGAGGACTATTATAGGTGATCATATCCCATGCATACATTATGGTAAACTTGACATGAATCCTATACCACCTTGGGTTTGATAATTTTCATGTTTTTGCTTTATGATTATAAATGTTGTCTCTATATTCATCAAAAGTTTTGGTTAATCCTTTTTAACCACTTTATTAGTCAACTAAACATAGTTATCTATTCATCATAACTATATCATCTATACCAATACAATATTTTACTGATAGTTCTATCTCAAATGTATTAGAAAACCTTATACATTTCTCTATTTTCTTAGTTTAGTGTTTACCATATCAACCAACCCATTATAGTGTTTTTTAACATCTACATTTTTTAGACTATATTAATTTCACTGATACCACTCTATTGATTTTCCTTTTATTTCTCCAATTTCCACACATCATTATTTGATATATTCATCATGATGTCTCCTCTTACAATATATCCATAAAACCTCATTCATTTAGATTTTACATGGGTTTTTCTTTCATTCCTTCTTTATCAACCACTAATGAAAACTCCTCATGGTGTAGTTTATCTTAATCTAAACCTATATCTATAGAATGTAATATGGTTCACACTAAACCTATTTAGTATTAAGAACATATTAATTATTTTTTAAAAACCTTGACACTAATATTTTTATATCCCAAGAAAGAATGGGATTATTATTAAAATTTATCCCCATACCACATTCAAGAAGAAACCAACACCAATGTCAAGAATCCTCCACTTAAATCCAAAAAAATCTTTGTATTGATAGTTCCCAAGTCTTTTCACAAGTGTTTCAAAAAATGGCCCTCATGCAAAGCTTTTAATAGTAGTCAAATCCTTTAAATGCAAATACACATCCTATATTTTTCTAATCAAGATCCTCAAATCATCATGAATCGATCAACTTAGAACTATGTTCATCCTCTTCTTAGAGATACAAATGGAAATATTATTCCTCATCTTCAAACACATTTCAAATGAACCACTATTTCTCATCATTGTGTTTAGCTATTGGAATTATTTTTCCAATCATCACATATGATGGGACTATTGATCTTGCATTCATCTTAGAAATTTTTATCATTTATATAATCAATGGATCCAAACTAATACCTATGCCACCACAAATATTTTAGACAAAACCTTTGACATCCTAGACATTTTATTACACAATTGAAGGATTTAGTCATCGTATAAATTAAATAATTACAATGTAATGAGATTATTCACAATAGCCTTAACATACTCATTAAATGTAAGTATTTTCCTAATTAATATGTTTGTGACACCATCAAGTGATGTAAATTTAGTGGATAAAGTGGGACCATAATATGAGTGATGAAAATATCTTCAATCTCTTCATTACTGCTCTTAAGGACACTCTTCAGTAAAAATTATAATATTATATCATCATACTTTAGAATATGCCTTCAATCAATAAAAAATTAAATATTTCACTATGATCCAATTTAAACCATATCCAAAAACATAGAATAAATATTTTCAAATCTCAACTGATGCAATCAATATCAATCCATCTTAAAATAAATGTATAGAATAATTCAAATTAGGAGCCTCTAATTGAAACTATAAACTTCCAACCCATCCTTCATTGAGTTTTAAAAAAAATAGAAGTTAAATTCACCATCTAAGGCTTATGTTTATGCTTCTTACCCACCACTATGGTATGGTCCAAACCAATTTTGTTTGTTTTGTGCCAATATTGGTCACTCTCATAAGACATGACATGCACTTATAAAATTGCATATGGATCTTATGTTATAAAAAAATTTAAACATAAAATTATTACCAAATATTGTTATAAAGGGTATATATACAATCCTCTAATAATCAATCCAACCAATCATATATGTCTCAAAAAACAAAAAAAAAAACCTTTTTAATGTATAATCTAGATACATAATAGTCAAATTATTTGTATGTGCTATTGATATTGTCTATGATAATTATTATACTAATTATCAATATTGAATGTGACCATGGTTAACTACCATTGTAAACCCACTCAAAATTATCCAATTAACAATCCTAGAGAAAATACTTCTTATGGATTCTACTACAACTATTAATACCAGCTTTCCTTATGATGTGTTACCTAATAATTATTCTACTCGACCAAAAGAGCTTCAACCTTTACCTCAAATCCTTATATTAAATTACATCATAAATTGATCCTCTAAAATACACCTAAGTATTATTATGGTTCTAATCCAATATGACAATGGAGCTTCCTAGACAAAATTAACTCCATGCCTTGAATTATTCCACTAATAAAACTCATAAGGACATCACCATATCATCTAAAATTTCTCACAAAAACTTCTAAGATATAGAGTAATCACCATTTAGTGAGCCTAACCATCTTCCAAACCCTCTCAAGATCCCACATCCATGAAAATTCATGCCATTGAAACCATCTCTCACATTCCCTATTCTAAGAAAATTTATGGAGTTTATCAAGGATAATATGATCAATGATGAATTATTTTTCTTATTCAATGACCCACCTGTCTTTATTGGAATCATGACCAATGATGTAAAAGTAAGGAAATTCTTAGTGGATGAAGTTTATAGAATTAATGTTATCTCTATTTGGTTGATCCAACAACTTGGATATTACAAATACCATCTTAAACAAACTAGAATCTAATGAATTGGATTTTACAAGACTTAAAATAATCCTCTTGGTTGCATTTGTCTCCCTCCTACAATTAGACCAAAAATAGTAATAATTAATATTATTGTATTATATCTTACACTTTAATATAGTCTCCTTTTTAAGTCATCCTAGGACTCATCACATGATATATATCACTTATTATAATATGAAACACATAAAATTCAATCATGATGTTAATTGTTATAATCATTAATCTGATCCTAAACCATATGATCTCAAATTACCTAATCATAATCGATAATGGGATACTCCACTTACCTTTCACATACATTACACAATAATATATATTCTCATAACAAATTCAAGGAAATAACTAAAACAAATTTTATTTCCTTCATAAAATTAAGTAAAACATCGAAAGAGAAATACAATACTATTTCCATAAGTTGGATCCACAATCTATCCACAATCTACACTAATAAAATTGAAATACCAAGTCCCAATATTTGTTTAAATTCTGAAAGATCCTCTCAAAATGAAAGAATTGAGTGATAATACACAAGATACCCAAGAGTGGCACCAAAATCAAAATTTATTGATTTGGGGAAAGGTCACATGAGTTAGAAAAAGTATTTAGTACTCATATTTATCCACTTGTGTAGTATTAACATAGATCTTGAGTTTTCCCTCTTTAGTTTATATTTATAAGATTTCCAAATGTGACCCACTTAACTTGAGGATAATCTTACAACATAACTTAATAAGTTTCCTTAAAACCTCATCATTATCATCTCTTAGATAAGTGCACTAAAAATTGGTAAGTTTCCTTAGAAACTTATCATCTACTTCACCTAGAAAACCACACCCCATTTTATTAAGTTTCCTTTATAATTTATGTAATATCAACATTCCTTTCCCTCATAGAGTTTCCCACAACGTTTGGGAGGCATAAATTTTGAATCATGCATTTGATTGACGAATAGTTTATTGAGCTAGAAATCTTGTGAGGATATCTATAGCATATTTTATGTAAAATTCATGTCCATACATGCACAAATACTAGCTTATTAAAAATATCATGTAACACCCCATATGAGGTACTTTTCTCCCTTACCAATTGAGACATTAGGCAATTCAATTGTGTGGTTATGAATGATTTAAATTATGATTTCCCTTTTGTTTCTAGTGGATTATTGCTCCCTAATGAATAAATAAAGATTATTTAAATTATAACTACACATCTTAAATATATATTTATATATCATAAAATGATAATATTCAAAATTAAAATTTAATAGGTGTTAGGGTTCTTAGAGAGCCTATAAACCATATCCCATAGGTCTTCTATAAAACCTACTCTCTTAGGTCCTAGCCTGGTTTGTAGGCATTGACCTATTTGGTGGAGTATTTTTAAAGAAAGGTAATTGAAAATTATTTGTTGTAGGAGCTCATATGGGCATCTAATGTAGTTTTTGTTAGGTAAAATACTTTAATTCCATGAAAGTCTATAATAAGCAAAAAAAGCATGGGTCCTTCTAAGACATGAAAAGATCCATTCAAGGGAGGGAATCCCTTTAGTTAATGAACTTGGGAAGAGGAATTTGACTCTCTTATTTTCAAAATCTTGTATTTTATTTGGGGATTCATTTTAGTCATTGTGTAGGGTTTATTATTTGGGGATAAATTATGGGAAGGAGGAAAGTGGGAGGAGCTTTTTGGAGTCTTAGAATCTTGGAAAATTGTAGAAAGAAAGAAGAGTAAAGGTTGGTTACTTTTCTACTCTCTTTTATGTTTTAAAATACATGTCAAATTAATAGATTTTTCCCATTTCTCTTTATAAAATTTACTCTCTTTCAATACATTCTTTTAATTTTGAAGAAAATTGAATATGAAAATGAGATGATTGTGGATGTAGATGATAGCGCTCTCCTTTGATCTGCGATTTATAAAATAAAAACTGTTCTTTGAGTTGTTTAATTCCTTAAAGAGAATATTAAATATCCATCTTCTTTCTTTTCATTCTAGATGAAATATCATCATGTAAATATATTGTTTATCTAAGTTTGTATGTCAAATTATTGCCAAACAATAACTTCTCTACTTACTCTTCTCACTTTATATTTCTCTCTCTCTACCTTCTTTTCCTTGCATTTTAAAATGAGATCAATAATGAAAATGGAAACTATATAATTGAGTTGTGTGTTTCTTGTTGAATAATTTTTTTTGTTTTATTTAAATATTGAAAGACAAATAAATTATGTATGTGTGTCCATTTTTAAAATAAAAATATGGGTTCAATTAAATTATGTAACTAAATTATACATATGTGTGTTAGAGGTACAATAATTAAGAGGGATTACGGGGGGTGGGGGGAGCGGGGGTGAATCAGTGATGTAAAATATTCAATCCATTTCCAAACTCTTCAAACCCTTAATCATTCAACACATACATTCATGAAGCATACACATCATTCATAACAATAAACAAGAAAGATAATGCAAGATTAAGCACACAACACAAGGATTATGTGGGAAACCCCCATGGGGAATAAAACCCACTCTCAAGCCTAAAAACACATGGAATACTTGTCCTATAATTTAATCACAAACATGATAATTTAATCAAGCACCCACTTCACAAGGAACACCAACCCCTAAGGATGGACTAACACATCTTGCCCTAGATGTTTATCACCCACAACAACAACTATGAAATGAACATCTCCTAATCTCTAATTTAATTAAAATTTGATGGAGATATAATGAATATTATCTCTCTTCAACCCTACACACTCTATCTAATCTTAGCACCCTCTCGATGCATCTAAAACTACCTATTTGATCACTCTACACTTATTCACATATACTTAATCAGAAAACCTACAAAAATCTGTTATTACATTAAAATTATGACCTATAGGTCATGCACACAATCCTCAACATTCTCTTCTCTTCAATCCAAACACTAGGCACACTCACACTTCTCTATCTACTACGCCCCTAACATATCACATGTATGAGGATAGTATTAGCCAACTTGTGGTTTACTTATCCCTCTTTGACATTATATAACATTTATCTATGCGTTATTTAGATTAGTAGGTCGGCCTATGGAGTAACCATGGCCTAGTTAGACTTTATATAAGAGGTAGTGGGTAATCATTTATCATCATATTGTGAATTCTGCTCTTATTAAATCTTGTGGAGGTTGCCCCCCTCGAAGTGGCTTATATATTATCATATATTTGGATATAATTATGCTGTTATTCTTAATTCTTGAAGTAATTTCATTACAAGTGGTATTAGAGCTGCGATTTGGGCAATCTTGTGGGCGAAACACTAAATTTTTAATTTTTGTGACATATAAACAATGGTTGCTAATTTCTCTAAAATGTTTTTACAAGAGGTGATAAATAATCAAATTAAGCTTCCATTAAAATTTCAGCTCATTTGGATCTATTTTTCAAAAGTTATCACTATTTTATGGTTTTTCATAAAATTGCTCTATAGTGCGCAATTCAAAGAATTTTTCTGAGTTGTTTATATTTTTGGAAAGATTATAAAAATTTGGCTATGGTTTGTTCTTTGTATATTTTGATTTGATTCCAAAATAATTCCAAAATTACTTGGTCAAAGTTGGGTCAAAAGTGTCAATAAGGGTCGACATCGTAAAACCCTTTTATGGCAGGTCCACAAACTCGAGGCCAAGGAAAGGGTGCTGAAACTCTAGGAAAAACTCCTAAAAAAGATGAGATGGAGTTATAAGGGGGGTGTAATAGACCCTTTGTACCAGGGTTTTCTGACATAGATCACAAAGTGAGCCAGCTTGACTATAGTGTGCAAGGCATTCAGAGTGAGGTGCAAGACATACAATCTAATATGCAATCCATACAAGATAGTTTGGGATATATCTTGATGGATTTGAACATTAATCAATAAAATCATCAAGATAACTCTATTTCACAAACCCACTAGGGTGGTTCTCCTAACCAGTCTACTTCAAATCCAACTCCATGGCCACAGATGAACCTATTACCCAAAGTGGATATGCACAAATTTGATGGAAAAGATCCACTCAATTGGCTCAACCAAATGGAGAGTTTTTTTTACCTGCATTAGATTCCAAGTGGATAGAAGGTTACCATGGCATCCTTGTATCTTGAACCTGATCAATTTATTTGGTATCGATGGTTGTGTGCTCAAAAGAAAAAGATGAGTCTCAATGTCACCTTGTCAATTTTTACAGAGTAGCTACAATTACACTATGGCAATAGTGTGACAGATAATTACTTCAAGCAACTGGCAAAATTGTGACAAACTAGCTCTGTCAAGGATTATATTCATCATTTTCAGAACCTATCCTTACGTGTGGAGACAATTTCTGATGCAAACTTGAATGACCTATTTTTGGGTGGACTCAAGGACCACATTCAACATGAGGTATGCATGTTTAATCCACTTAATATTTCTGAATCTATTATCCTAGCACGTAGAGCTAAAGAAAAATTCATAGCCAACAAGAAGCAGCCATTCACTCACTTCAAAGATCATAGCATATCATCATCAACATTTCCTCCACCTACTAGATTGACCCCTCAGCAAATTAAAGAAAAGCGTGCAAAAGGATTATGCTTTGGTTGTGATAGCAAGTGGAGTAAGGACATAGATGTGCTGAGAAGAAGTTATTCTACATTGAGGGACCAAATGAAGATGAAGAAGTAGATGATGCCTCCAATGATGATGAGGAAAATATAGAGGAGGTACCTAAAGATTCCCAACCTACAATCTCTTGTCATGCACTTGCAGGTATTAGCACTCCACAAACTCTTAAGGTGGTGGTTTTCCTCAAGAAATAGAAGGTGACATTGTTGATTGATTCAGGGAGCACACATAACTTTATAGACAATAAGTTGGCCACTCGATTGAACTGTTTCATCTACCCAACACCAGAATTTCAGGTCATGATTGCAGATGGTGGCACAATTAATTTTTCAAGAAAATGCCATAGTATGAAGCTTACTATGGGTGGGTACAATCTCAACTCTCCTATGTTTGCTATTCCCATGGGTAACATAGACATTGTTTTGGGAGTCCAATGGATCACAACCTTAGGTACCATTGAGATGAACTTCCAAGAACTATTCATGTGCTTTCATTCTGAAGGTAAGAAAATTGAACTACATGGATTACATGCAAAATATCCACAATTGGTTAGTTCACATCAGATGACCAAGATGCTAAAAAATGGGGCAGAGGGAATTATTTCACGATTATGCTCCACAGAAGTTCAACCCACAAAGGTATCTACACATCCTGATCTACAAATAATTCTTAAAGACCACTCATCTATTTTTGGGGCCATGCCAAAAGGACTACCACCAAAAAGAGAACATGATCATGCCATTTAACTAATTCTAGGTAGTCAACCACCAAATATTAGACCATATAGATATCCATATGCACAAAAGAGTGAAATTGAAAAGATGGTCCATGAGATGTTGGAGGCAGGGATCATCAAGCATAGCCAAAGTTCATATTCATCACCAGTGGTCATGGTGCGAAAGAAGGATGACACATGGAGGATGTGCCCAGATTATAGGGAACTCAACAAGTACACCATCAAAGATATGTTTCCTATTCTAGTAATTGATGATTTACTTGATGAGTTGCATGGTGCTAATTATTTCATAAAATTGGATCTTCGCTTGGGGTACCATCAAATTAGAATCAAGGATGAAGATGTTCATAAAACTGCTTTTAGAACACATGAGGGCCATTATGAGTTTTTGGTAATGCCCTTTGGTCTTACAAATGCACCATCTACTTTTCAGAGCTTGATGAACACTATTTAGGCCTTTTTAAGGAAGTTTGTGCTAGTTTTCTTTGATGACATATTGATTTATAGTCAGACATGGGAAGCACATCTGAAACTTGTGAAACATGTGTTGATAGTTTTGGAGAAGCACCAACTTTATGTGAAGCCATCTAAATGTGCTTTTGGAGTACAAGAGGTAGAGTACCTTGGTCACATTGTTTCCCATGAAGGGGTCAAAGTTGATCCTCAGAAGATCAAAGTGATAATGGAATGGCCCATGCCAAAAACTCTCAAAAACCTTCGAGGTTTTCTTGAACTAACAGGTTACTATAGAAGATTTGTGAAAGGTTATGGCAGCATATCAGCTCCACTCACTGCATTACTGAAGAAGGATGATTTCGATTGGAATGATGATGCCACCAAAGCATTTGAGAAACTAAAAGTAGCTATGTGCACCACTCTAGTTTTGGCTACTCGAGACTTCTCACAAACATTCACTGTTGAATGTGATGCTTCTGGGTCTGGATTAGGGGCAGTACTAATGCAGGAAGGAAGACCCATTGCATTTGAAAGTCATCAATTCAAAGGTAAGAATCTACAAGAACCTATCTATGAGAAATAAATGATGGCTATTCTTCATGCAGTTAAACAATGGAGGCCTTATCTAATGGGTAGACACTTTAAGGTGAAAACGGATCATGATAGTCTCAAATACTTTTTGTAGCAAAGATTATCATCTGAGGAACAACAAAAATGGGTAACCAAAATGCTAGGTTATGATTTTGAAATCATCTACAAGAAGGGTAAAGATAATGTAGTAGTAGATGCACTATTTAGATGGGATGCATCCACAGAAGCATTACATTGTGCAATGTCCATATTGCAAGTAGATTGGGTGGATGAAGATAGGTTAGAATGGGAGCAAGACAAGGATACACAGGTTTTGATTTAGAATCTCCAGTAAGGTAATTTATCCTCTGACAAATTTGAATGGAAAGGTAATGTCCTATGGTATAAGGGTAGGTTATACTTGTGAAAAACTTCAGAGCTTAAGCATAAGATTCTTGCAGAGTTCCATGCATCTCCACTTGGGGGACACTCAGGGTTCTTGAAAACTTATCATAGAATTAAGAAATAATTATTTTGGGAAGGACTCAAGGGAGATGTAAAAAATTTTGTGGAAGAATGCATGATATGCCAATAGAATAAAGGTGAAACAGTTAAGACCCCAGGTTTGTTACAACCATTAGCAATTCTTAGTCAAAGGTGGGAGGAGGTTTCCATGGATTTCATCACTGGGTTGCCTTTTTCTAAAGGTAATAATGTTATTTTGGTCATTGTAGATAGACTTACAAAATATGCCCATTTTTGTGCTCTCTCACACCCATTTTCAGCAAGTATAGTCGTGGCTATTTTTATGGAAGCAGTTCTCAAATTACATGGAACCCCAAAAATAATTGTAAGTGATCATGATCTTATTTTTACTAGTAATTTCTGGACTGAACTATTTTCTTGTTTGGGTACTCAGCTAGCTCATAGCTCATCTTACCACCCCCAATCTAATGGACAAACTGAAGTGGTTAACAAATGTTTAGAGGGGTATCTCCATTGTTTTTTATCAAATAAATAAGAACATTGGGTTAAATGGCTACCACTTGCAGAATGGTGGTATAACACATCTTTCCATACCTCTTCTAAAATGTCTCCATTTCTAGCACTATATGGTTACCATCCACCTTCCATCACTTCTTCATTAAAGGTGCACACCAAGGTTTGAGATGTGGAAGAGCACATTCAACATCAACAAGAGGTTTTGGCTAGTTTGAGAGAGAATTTGGCATTGGCACAAAATAAGATGAAGTAACAAGTAGATCAACACCGGAGTGAGTGAAATTTTGAGGTGGGTGACTGGGTATTTGTTCGTTTGCAACCTTACAAGCAGATGTCCTTGAAGCAACAGAAAAAGGACAACAAACTTGCTCCAAAGTATTATGGCCCTTATCAGGTTCTACAAAAAAATTGAAGTATGGCTTACAAGCTCGAGTTACCTCATTCATCTCACATACACCCAGTATTTCATGTTTCTTGTTTGAAGGTCATTGGACAGAAAGTTTCCACCCAGACAGAGCTCCCAGAACTAGATGAAGAAGGATGAGTCATTTTGGAACTAGAGAAGATCCTCCAAACACGTACTAAGAGGTTGAGAACCAAAGAGATTAAGGAATATTTGATCAAGTGGAAAAACCAAATTAGTGAAGATGCAACTTGGGAAGGTGAAGAATTTCTGCAACAACATCCACAGTTATTCAATGTTGAGGACAACATTGGTTTGAAGGGGAAGGGCATGCTATGCCCCTAACCTATCACATGTATGAGGATAGTATTAGCCAACTTGTGGCTTACTTATCCCTCTTTGACATTATATTACATTTATCTATGCTTTCTTTAGATTAGTAGGTCGGCCTATGGAGTAACCATGGCCTAGTTAGACTATATATAGGAGGTAGTGGGTAATCATTTATCATCATATTGTGAATTTTGCTCTTATTGAAGCTTGTGGAGGTTTCCCCCTCGAAGTGGCTTATCTATTATCATATAATTGGATATATTTAAATCATATTTGGATATAATTCTACTATTATACTTAATTCTTGAAGTAATTTCATTACACTATCCTTTGCACCTCAACTATTGAAACCGTCACCTTTGATTTTACTCTTTATAGAGTCTTAATGACTTTCATCTTCTTGGTCAACCATAATACTTGCATTAACCCTTAAGGATTTTATCAAACTAATACACATCTCAACACCGCAATCATAGGTTTACCATAGCATCCATGGGTCACCCTTAATCATCTACACCTTTCAATTAGGCCTTAGTATCCCTTATTGGTCTCATACAAACCTATTCAACCCTTTATCACTTCACCAAGTAAATTAGGAACATAAAACCATTTAAAAATGAATAGGTCCACTCTACATGACCCCTAAGACACATTCAAGTGATTAAATTCTCCCTACTCACCTCTACATATACATAACCTACTCAAACATTAGATTTTTACATAAGAACATGAACGAATAAATAGTCAACTTCTAAGCATTTTATCATACTGAAGATGGATTGGTCAAACCTCCAAAATCCATATCGATGGTACTCATGGAGTCTAAAACACTCTATAATTTATAATTCACTTTGAAACATCAAAACACCATCAATATAAATACGAACATCCATCTTGGGTCACTTGTAGATGATGGTCAAACCCTAAGTCAACTTTGGAGCTCAATAACTACAATTTTATAGATATTTAAACCTTCTAGTCAATGTTTTTGATAATGCCTAGATTCTTTTACAACTTTGATTTTTATGCCACCTCCAAATTCATCTCACATCACAATATATAAGCAAAACAATCGACACTAGTTTTCCTTTGTTAATTTGAAAATTCAAATTCCAAAGGTCACTTTTTAATGCAAAAAGCTTCAAACATGTGTCTTCATCTTGTGCCCCCTGGAAACTTGATATAGCTTCACTCCATTAATCTCCTTAAGATTCTTCTAGCCTTGAATTTGTGATTTCTATTAATATTTGATTTGGGATTTCAATATTGTGACACTTGGTATCCCCATATGCCTTTTATGTAGCCTACTATTAGTCTCCATTTAGTTAACACTCTTACACCATGTGGTGGCCTTGCATGTAATATGGGCTTACTGACTTATTAATTTGATTCACACCATCAATATATATTTACGTGGTTGAATGTGAATTGTCAATATTTGATTTACATGTTGAAATACTCACCATTGATCTGTAACTAATTTACCATGGTTGTGACACATGGCACCATCACATTCAATCTCAAGATCCTTTTATTTATTGACTTCATGCTCACTATTAGATCTCCATCTGCATGGTTGAAAATACACCATGAATCTTTTATTTTCATGATGAAATTCTCACCATTTTTTTTTTATAATTCACCATGATTGTGACACATGGAATCATCACATTAAATCTTAATATCCTTTGAATTATTAACTTCATACTCACCATTATATTTCCATCTACATGATTAAATGCATTTCGTAGGTCTCTATCATAGAGGAAATGAGAGATCTTGACAATCTGAAGATGGATGAGCTATATGGAATTCTCACTACTTATGAAATGATGACAAAATAAAAGAGACCATTTAAAAAGGAAGCAACCTTCGAAGCATCAAGGCAAGAGAAAGCCAAGGAACTAGAGCCAAGTGATAGCTCAAGAAATGAAGAAGATGAAAAGGAGGCTGTGTTCATTCGAAAGCTGAAGAAAGGCTAAGGTAAATATAAACTTTGAGAGATCACCCATGTATTTTTTTATCCTTAATCTGATCAAGTGAGGTTTCAACACTTGGAAACCCTCCATTTAATTCATATGTTGACATCATTGACAACACCTCAATAGAGCTATTTTGTGAGGCTTAAACTTGAGGGTCTTTGGCACATCACAATATTCTAGAGAAACTTTAGAGGTTTATAACTTGAGATAGGAAACACTTCAAGACACCAAATTTTTAGTTACCTTCTTGGCACTATAGATAACATCATGATGAAAATGTTTGACCAAGGTTGAATTTTTTGAGTACTTTTAATAAATGCACAAACTTGTTCGGTTATTCATATCTCCATGAGTTGCAGTGATGGTCTATATTATTTTAAGCTATACTGATGCATTTTTCTCTCTCTAAAGGTCAATATGAGGTACCATATCCTCACCAAGACATCTATGGACTCAAAACCTCTTATTTGTCCTCACTAACCTTCACATATGCCATATACTCTCCAAAATATCAATGATAACTTCTTTGTCATTAATGCACTAATACCTCATGATCTTGTTGACATCAATGAAAACCTAAGACATCAATGACCATTCTCAGTAATCCCCCATTTGTCATTGATGTTAACACCGATCACAAACCTTATGCTCAAACTCCTTCTCTCTCTTTAAGAACTTTCTCCCTCTTCAACATAATGATAAAGTGGTCTCTTCTTCCAATCTTAAGGACCTAAAAAAAGGATTTCAAGACTAAAAATAGGAAAGGACCACCTTTGATAGATGATAAAAACTCACCCTAATATTGTGCATACCACCTCTTACCTTGAGCTTCTCAAATATGCTTCAAATGTAACACTCTTCTTGACCATACACTACTCCATGAAGAAAAAACACACATGAACACCAAAAAATACTTAAACTCACCTTGAAAACATTAAAAGGGACTCCCCCTAAGTTCATTGAGCTTAGGCACCCCTTGAGCACCTTCAGACCATCTCCAACCATGAACAAATTTCATAATTTCCTTCAAATTTTATCTCACATTCCAACCCTATGATCATCAACATATGAACAAGCCAATCTTTGCCATTTGGATAAAATGACCTAAAAACCACTCTTCTCTTCACTAGCCTTTCCTAGAGGCCTAGTAGCCCTACCTGAACCTTGAAACAACCATATCTTTCTATGTATAAACCTTCAAGACTTGAAATTTAGTATTTGAATTAAACTTTTTCCCCCTCAAGAATGCCAAAAATCATCATCCAACTCTACCTTTGCACCATAGCACCTTTACAAACCTACTTGCCAATTAGCTCTCCATTTACACAAATATTCATCCATGAAAGACACCACACATTTTCAAATGACTATACATCACTTTTTGAAAACACATTTGACCATTTCAACATATCAATAAACCTCAGACCTTAACTCCTTAGGGAAGACAACTTACCATCATGAACAAAAAGATTAGATTTATAAGAAAAGATCAGTCAACACACCATCTTCTGATCAATTCCCACCTCTGAACCTTCTCTGACATCTAGGGATCATTGATACACACTTGTGGACCAAAATTTGAAGTCAAACTACTTTGGGAGCCCATAGATCCTTTAAATGGATTTTGATCTGCAACCCTTCATGTAAGAACTGAGAAGTCTGAGAGCACTCAAAATTCTTTGAAAGCACAAAAAATACCTTCAAATGTTTAAATCACCTAGAACACACATAAATAAGGTCAAAACACATTTATATTCAATAAAAACACCTTAACAACTCACAAATCTTATTTTGACATCTAGAAACCTTCATTCCCTACTTACAGACATTACACACACAACAACCACTTAGACAAAACACCTTCAATAGGCCATGACATCATTTGGACAACTTAAATACATTTCATACACTTAGCTATATAAAACTCAATTGAACTCATCTCTCTCTTGCCTTCAAAGACTTTAAGAACATCAAATTTGTAAGTCAAGCTCTCACTAGGTAGTGAGTACTGACGAAAATCTAGACAAATGACCAATAATGAATATTTTAACCACACTATCACATTTTAACCAATGGAACATACTTGGGCACATCCTCTTCACACTCCATATCAGCCTTACCTTCATTCTTCACCATTTGACTAACTATACCATCCTTCAAATATTGACCAAAACTTGACTTTAGGACCAATGTCCCTAAATATACCTTTTGAAACATTCCATCACAAAACTTTGGAGAAGATTCATAAAAATAATTTATCCCCCTTAACCAAGCACATATTCAATTATTTTATTCAAAAATACTCAATGAAAAACTCTGCATACTTACAAGAAAGATCTTGAAATGAATAATGTAGAAAGTAATCACCTTTAGATCACTCAAATTATTCATGTCCTTCCACAATAATCCAGCACATCCTCTCATGACCTTATGAGGTCACCAAAAGATCAATGAATTTCTCAACACAAAGAAACACCTTATAAAACATCATTATTCTACCTTCTCAAATACACACTTAGAACTCTGATATGAAAAATTAGAACTACATCATCTTCAGATCTTCGAACCTTCTTATAACTTTTATAATATGGAAACACACCTCACAATGACCTTAAGAGGCTACCAAAACATCAATAGACCATTACAACTCATGATAATACCTTCAAGAGATACTAAAACAATATTCATTAGGTTTAAAAGCTTCTTGAGATGCTACAATAGATACTCATCTATATAACTTCTAAAAAATCTTACAAAGTACTTAAACTATGACAACTTGCTCCATAGAAACAACTTCAATCCTTGAAACAAAAGGACAACAACTCCCTCCTTGAATAGCACAAACCTTGTAGTCAAAAATTTATTTATCACGAGCCGCTAATATGATCTTGCGTCTTAGAACATCTTCATAATATAGAACAATAGGATAAGTAATTCTCTCTTTACAATAAACATACCTTGTTTGAATATACCACACTCATGCATGGACTGCCAACTTCATAGCAATCTCTAAAATTCTAAAACTATGCTCCAAGAACTTTTAAGGCTTTATACCAGATCAAGCTACCTCAAGAGTATAATTATGGATGAACATAGATTACATCTATACCTCTCTTCTACTGTAACTCCTTTGAAACCATGATTACAAGATATCTCAAGGAAACTCAATTAGCTTCCATGCCTCAAATGAATAGCTCACACTGATTCTCATGACCTTTCATGATCGAGCATCATGAATCCTCAAGAACTGAATCAACATAACTCTTTCTCAAGTAAAATCTAATAGCCACCAAGTTTCCTCTTACTGATAAGTGTCTCCTTGAAGCCTAAAGAGAGACATCTCACACAAAGAGAGATTAAAACTCCCAATACTTAGGAGACTCCCATTCCTCCATACCCTCATTTGAATTTTAGTCCTACCTCATAATCAAATTGACTTTGAATGGATCCTTGACTTCAATCTTTGCTTCAAACATATTAATAAATGTAGTAAATAGAAACTCTTGACTTTCCTTCATATCTATCATAGAAAACAACCCATCTTGAGACTCCTAAAACTATTTTAATCCTTGGTTTTGTTATTTTCATTTACTACATGGGATGAAAGAGAGAAATCTTAACATACTTTCATATTTGAATCATCATTTTTACATTTCTTCTTCTTTGATTTGGTTGTCTTAACTTTCTTCTCATCTTATCCAATGATCTTACCTTCATGTCCTTTGCGCTTAACATGATCTATAACATGGCCTTATAGAGCAACTTTCTCATCATCGTTTTGACTAGAGTGATAAGAATAGATTAATTTTGGTTTCCTTAACTGAGTTTTTCCTTTCTAAGACCTTCTAGTAGCTCCATATACTTTGACATACCTTAAAAACCTACTAACTGCACTTGGATAGAATTTAACAAAGTGACCAACCTTATGCCAACTGAAACAAACAATGTCTTTCATATTTTATTTCTTGATTATGGTTGTGATCTCAATTTAATTGATTGATTATTATTATATAGTTTTTTTCCCTATGACCAACAATAGGAAAAAAAATGGCCCATAAAATATTTGGAGTAACTTGAAGCATTTGGCTACCTGATTAGCTGCTTCATTTTATTCTTAACCTGATCTGACTTGTTGACTTTCATGATACCATCCTCTTTGTATTGTTCTGATTAATTTTATTTTTCTTCAATCTTGCCTATCTTGACTATGACCTTTTCATGCTCATACTTTATGGAAAAAAGATTAATCTTCAATTGAACACAATCATCTTCTTTAGCTCTCATGCTTGAACTTGCAGCCTCTAACTAAAATATGAGATCTGTAATGGTCTCCTTATCCTCCTTGGCCTCTTTACTCAAGTCATCATTGAATCTACATGATTTATCTTCAAGATAATTTATTATTTCTTTATTCTTCTTCTCATGTTTCTTGGAGTTGCCACACAAACACTCCTTAAGAGCCTTGACTTATACTTCAAGACCTTTGATCACATACCTCATCTTGTGATTCATGTTATTTTGCTCCTTCAAAACACCAGAGGCACTTATGAGATAATATTATAGATCCACATCAACTTCTTATTCCTCCCTATCATGGAAAACTTCTTCATCATCACTTTCATTATTAAAAATATATGAATCTCTTTGAATTTCACAAATATCCATATTGTACCATGGATCACCTTCAAGTGGTTAAACTTGAAAATAAGGTCATGCTCTTAAACCAATTATTAGAGGTATAATAATTGATATTGGGGTGGGGGGGGGGGGGGGGTGAATAATTTATGTAAGATATTCAATCCAATTTTTAACTCTTCAAACCCTTAATCATTCAACATATACATTCATGAACCATACACATCATTCATAACAATGAACAAGAAATATAATGAAATATTAAGCACACAACACAAGGATTATGTGGTAAAACCTCATGGGGGATAAAACCCAATCTCAATAATGAAAACACATGGAATACTTGTCTTATAAGTTGATTTCAAACATGAGGCTTTAGTCAAGCACCCACTTCACAAGGAGCACCAACCCCTACAGATGGACAAGCACCTCTTGCCCCATTTATTGAGTACCTGTAGCAACACCTATGAAATGAACATCTCTTGATCTCTTATTTCTTTCCAATCTGATGGAGATATAATTAATATCATCTATCTTCAACCCTACACACTCTCTCTATCCTTCACACCCTCTCAATGCATCTAAAACCACCTTTTGGATCACTCTACACTTATTCACATATACTCAATCACAAGATGTAAAAAAACTTTATTATGACATTATATTTATGACATATATGTCGTGCACACAATCCTAAACTTTATCTACTCTTCAATACATCCACTAGGCACACTCACACCTCAACTCTTGAAAGCATCACCTTTGATTTTACTCTTTATAGAGTCTTCATGATTTCCATATTCTTGATCAGCCATAAGACTTGAATTAACCCTTAATGCTTCTATAAAACTAATACATAGCTCAATACCACCCTCATAGGTTGACCATATCATCCATGGGTCAACCTTAAGTAGCTATAACCTTTAATTAGGCCTTAGTATCCCTTATACGTCTCATTGAGACCTATTCACCCCTTTACCACTTCATCAAGAAAATTAGGAACACAATACCACTTCCAAATGCATATTTCCACTCCACATGACCCCTAAGATACCTTCAACTGATTAAATTCATACCTACTCACCTTTTTATATGAATAACCTTCTCAAGCATTAGCCTTGTACATAAGAACATCATGAATGAATAAATAGTCAACTTTTAAGCATTTTTTCATACTAATTATGGATTTTTCAAACCTCTAAAATCCATAAAAATGGTACTCATGGCATATAAAACACTCTCAAATTGTTAATTCACCTTTAAACATCAAAACACCATCAATATAAACACAAACATCCATCTCGGGTCACTTGCAAAAGATGGTCAAACTCTCAGTCAAATTTGGAGCTCAATAGCTAAAATTATAAAGATAGTCAAACCGTCTAATAAATTTTGATGCATTTACATTGGTGTCATTTAATTTTTTTGTTTTATACCACCTTCAAATTAATTCCACATAAAAATATATAAGCAAAACAATCATCATTAGTTTTCTTTTATTAATTTGAAAATTCAAATTCCAATGGTCATGTTTTAATGTAAAAAGCTTCAGACACATGTCTTCATCTCATGCCCCCTAGAATCTTGATAAAATTCATTTTGTTGATATACTCAAGATCTAGCCTTGAATTTGTGCTCTCCATTAATGTTTAGTCTGGGCTTTCCAGTTTATGGCACTTGGCAGTCCCATGTGCTATTTGTGTACCCTACTGTTAGTCTCTATTTAGTTAACATGCTTATGCCATGTAGTGGCCTTGTGTGCAATCTGGGATTATTGACTTATTGACTTGGTTTGCACCATTGATATACATATACATGATTAAATGAGTACCATTGATATTTAATTTTCATGATGAAATACTTGCCATTAATCTACTACTAATTTACCATGATTATGACACATGGCACCATCACATTCAATCTCAAGATCCTTTGACCTATTGAATTCATGCTCATCATTAGATGTCCATATTCATGGTTGAATGTGTAACATAAATATTTTATTTGAATAATGAAACACTCACCATTTATCTACTACTAATTCATCATGATTTTGACGCATGACATCATCATGTTCAATCTTAGGATCTTTTGACCTATTGACTTTGTGCTCACCATTAGATCTCCATCTACATGATTGAATGTGTGTCATAGATATTTGATTTAGTGACTTTGGGTGATCACCTATGTGACATTGATCCTTGATATGATCAAGAAATGTTTTGACACTTGGTATCCCTATGTTCAATTCATACTTTGACATCATTGACAACACCTTAAAACATCTATTTCCTGAGGCTTAAACTTGACAGTCTCTAACACGTCACAGTCTGCTAGATTAACTTTGGAGGTTTATAAATTCAGATAGGAAAAACTTCAAGACACAAAAATTTTAGGGTACCTTATTGGAACTATAGACAACATCACCATGAAAACCTTTGACCAAGGTTGACCTTTTAAGTACTTAGAATAAATTCACAAACTTGTTGGGTTGTTCATACCTCCATGATGTGCAGTGATGGTCTAGCTTATTTAAGATATAATGATGCATTTTTCTCTCTCCAAAGGTTAATATGAGGTACCATATCCTAACCAAGACATAT
>JARHVA010001092.1:3835000-3840000 GCA_037957365.1 Torreya grandis | reverse complement strand
TTGATTATGATATTACTTATTTATTTTATTTTTAACCTCTTACACTTGTATTCTAATCTTAGATAAGCCTCATAGTGGAAGAAAAAGTATTAAATAAATTTTATAATAATTGTGTGTGTTACCCTCCAATTTTATGTTGACTAAATCAAAATAGTTAAACATTAAACAACCATAGTGATTAAATAAATAATACTAAAATAAGTTTAAAAAATAACATGGGTTTTTAGACAAAAAAATTGGCCATTACATTTTTCTATCAGAGCCTGGTTTAAACACTGGGAGCTCTGGAATGTATAAGTGCAATTTTCACTCTTATAATTATTTTATTTTATTTTGTCTATTATAGTATGTAGCCCATGGGCAAAATCGACAACTCATGTAATGGGGATCATCAAGAACCATCACTTGAGCACCTAGTGTATATAAATAAATAAATCCTCTAAAACCTTCAGTAATTGATAAAAATTTGGAGGAGAGACTAGCCTAAGCTTAGGGTATGCCTAAGAGACACCCTTTGTTTTAACCACTGTTGAGGTGGCCCATACAATAGTACCAACCAAGGATTCATAGATAATATTACTCTAGAATTTTCATTATATAATAGTCGTGGGTAGTGAAAGAGAAGAAATCTCACTTTCCATATGAAATGACTTCACCTTATTCTAGAAAGTGTGTTACCCCAAGATAAAAAGTCAACCTAGTTTAAGTATGTCAGCATACAAAGGGTAGACTAGTAGATATTTTTTGTGTAAGACCGAGAAGACCTTCTTATGTGGGAGTGCATGCCACTTTGTTCAATATTACTCATTAAAGGCAAAAATGACCTCTCGACTAATTGAGGATGGATGAGGTGGCTAGATTAAGAATGACTCAACATTCAAGGAGAATCATGCTAAGGGAGTTAGGGCACTAGGTTTTGGACCACCAAAACCTTGAGATTGGGCTGATTATGGGACCAAATTTGGTTTTGTTATAGTATGCCATAATATTTTGTGATCTAATATTTTTTTTTATGAGGTAGTGGGTGCCAATGTTGTGATTTTTGATATTCAATGGATATTTGTCTATGATATTGTAAACTCCACGTTATGAATGAAAATTATCTACTTTTATTTATATATTTATTCATAAATAATCACTTACCATTGAATTTTTAGATAGTCTTTCATTCTAATAAAAAAATAAACAACAACAACAACATCTAAACCTTGTGCTAAATAGAACTTAAAGTATGATGTTTATTTAACAAAGAAAACGTACACTTAGATTTTTAATAAGAAGAGATATTTTGAACCAAGAAAAAACTATCAAATTCTAAATGAAAATAAAATGATTCTTAGTTGGTCAGAATACCTTTGATATATTTTTTTAGTGATGCTTATGTGGGCAATGGGGGATTGTCATTTATAGTTCCATAACAGTTATGGTTAGTGATGGGTGACATATACGTATGACCACAATGGTACTTATTTTGACATTGGTGGTGTTATATTCTATGATAGATATGATATGGAGGATGTCGGGATTGTTGATCTGGATGATGAGATGCACTTACCCCTGTGTGATACTAGTAAATTGTAAAATTGTGTTTTAAATGTGAATTGATGTAAATAATTATCTCAAGCCAAAAATGTGAACCCTTAGCTTTCGTAGTTGTTATGTACATGTATAATTATAACCTATTGTGTAAAATCCTATAATTTTTTATATGTAACAAATCCCATAAATAATGGATCCTCTCTATATAAACAACATTGTTATGTGATCTTAGAGTGAATATGTTATGATACTAGTATGATATTTTGCGTAAATAAAAATTAACATTTTGTGAATGTGAATATGGTGTAGAGTACCTTGTTTAAAACTCATATTATTAAAATATGGTGTAAAGTAACTTTTTTTCATGTAAACATATGATGCATAAGTGACAAATTATTGTTATGTGGTAATGTATTTTGTTGTGTAACCCACATCATTGTTTTAGTATTTGGGTAATGATGTAAGTATGGGGTTTGAAGGTAAAGTATAACTATGTTTATAATTGTTTATTTTGGGTCATGGGCTAGGAAGTGGAGCTTTTCATAAGATAAAAACACACTTTCCCCCTTTGAATAAGGTAGTCACCTAATTATTTCATGTGTGTGCACCATGAGTGACTTAGGCACCATGGGATCTTCATACATAATGGTCACTTTATAAATTATGTTTTCCTTTACATGAACCTTAGTGGTTGTCAAAATAATAACCTTAACGAATTATATTTGGTGTAGCCATGTGATCCTTTGGGAGACATATGGAAAGACCGATGTTTTACTCTTACCTCCATGAGGTAATTGAGGCTTATATGATTCATTCTCCCTTCAAATCTATTTATTATCCATGTAGTGATGTAATGTGTAATTTTTATGAGATTTTTGTGCCCTATTTTATTTTGACTTAATTGTTATTTTCTATTATTTTCTAAAACCATCATTTTTGTTCTTTTAAATTTAAATTTTCTTTCATAAATATATTTTGTTGGTTTTGAATTACTTTGATTTGAATTTCAATTTTTTTATGACCATTTGGATCTCACTTTATTACATGATTGACATAATTTTTTGATATTTAGTATTTCTTTTAAAATATTTCTTTAAGGCCATTTGGAATTTGTTTTAGTTATTGGATTATGTTAGCGAGGTTTTGATGTTTTTATTTTTGAATGTCTTGATGTGATCATTTTATGCATGTTGCATGTATATGGGAGAATAAGTATATTTGAATATAGTTAAAGGGTATGATGATCTAGCTTTTGATGTTAACTCATGATCCATCCTCCTGACCACTAGATGTGGTGGTTTCATATAGGATTTAGCTAAAGCACTTGTTGTCTTGCTTTTGGGAGGTATAAGTAGAATCATTTTTTAGCGATATAAGGAGGTTATATGATCTTATACATTATTTGGATATAAATTATGGTCATTATTTATTAGGAGGTCTAAGGAGGTTATTTACAAACACAATGATTGCTCGGTTATTTTAAACTTGATATTTATTGATTTAGATGAAATTTGATGTTATTTCTTAGTAGTGATTAGTATTGATTTATGTGGTTCTACCATTATTTTTTACTTGTTCTTCACCTTGTATGTTCACCATGGGATGACACGTAGTTTATTCTATTTGATCTTACAAGAGATGGACACTTGTATATAGACCCTTTCAGATGTTTTGATAGTAGCAGTCTATGATATTAGATGATTCATGATAGATAGTGGCTATTAGTATTAGCTAATATTGCTCGATGTAATCAGTATTAATCAATATTATTTGGTCATGGAATGGTTCTAATCTCAATGAGTGCACTCCTACCATGGGATGGTACATAACTTAATTAATCTATTTTCATAATTGACCAATATTATTATTGTATATGTTGCTTATTAGAATTATACATTGATAGAATACATTAGATTATAGTTGGTTAAGATAAATTTGGAGGATAGTATGATAGTTGACACTTTGGGCTATGCCTTAAAAAAACTAATATTTATATTAACTGAAAAACATTCTTAATTGTAAGAAAGATATTTTCATAATAAAAGTAAAAGATGTTGATAAGCCTAGAGTGTGAATAAGATAAAGATTTGAGAATAACTTAACATGAAGACATGATTGAAATTTAGGAATTTGTTTTGTGAAACGAAAAAACATGTGTTGGTTTGAGTTACATTATTTTCAATCTAGTATGTGTTTTAGTGATGTTTGGTTCTTCAACCCTTTGTGTTAGTTCATCACATCAAATATGATGATTTTATAATAGGGGATATGCAATACCTCACGTGATGGACATCCATCCCTTACCAATTGAGACATTAGGCAATTCAATTACTTAGTTCTAAATAATTTGAATTATAGTTCCCCTTTATTGCTAATGGATTAATTACCCACAATAAATAAAGAAAGGTTATTTAAATTATAATTTCACACCTTAAATATATATTTACATATCATAAATTGATACTATTTGAAATTAAAATTTAATAGGTCCCAGGCTTCGTAGAGAGCCTATGAACCCTAACCAATAGATCTTCTAGAAAATCTACTCTCTTAGGTCCTATTCTAGTTAAAAGGCATTGACCTACTTATTGTATCATTTTTAAAGAACAATATTTTAAAATTATTTGTTTTAGGAACCCACATGGGCATGTAAGAGAAGTAGGTTTTAAATATAAGAATTTATCTCCAAGAAAGTCCATGCAAGATAGGGTACTCCCTTCATTTAATGAACTTGGGAAGAGTAATTTGATTCCCTCCTTTTATTTTCAAACTCCTAGATTTTATTTTGGGATTCATTTTAGTCATTGTTGAGGCTTGGTTATTTGGGGAAAAATTGGTGGAAGGAGGAGCTTGGGAAGAGCTTGTTGGATTATTATAAGTTTAGAGAAGTGTAGGAACCAAGAAGAGCAAAGGCTGGTTATTTTTATCCTCTCTTTTGTGTTTGAAAACAATTGTTAAATTACTAATTTTGTCCCATTTCTCTCTATCCTTTACTCTCTTCTAATATCTTCTTTGAATTTTGAAGAAAATTAAATATGAAAATGAGATGGTTGTGGAAGTAATTGATTTCTCTCTCCTTTGATCCTCCCTTTATGAAATAAAAATTGTTCTTTGAGTTGTTTAATTCCTCAAAGAGAATATTAAATCTTGTTCTTCTTTTTTTACATTTTAGATGAAAGGAGCATCATCTATAGATACTATTTATCTAAGTTTGTAAGTCAAATTATTCTCAATAAATAACTTCTCTCCTTCCTCTTCCCACTCTATCTCTCTACCTTATCTTCCTTGCATTTTTAAAAGAGATCAATATTGAAAATGGAAATGATTTAATTGAGTTGTGTGTTACTTGTTGAATAAAAAAGTCATATTATTTAAATATGAAAAGATAAATAAATTATACCTAGGTGTCCATTTCTAGAATAAAATTAGAGTTTCAATTAAATTATTTAACTAAAATATAC
>JARHVA010001092.1:3820000-3832500 GCA_037957365.1 Torreya grandis | reverse complement strand
TAGTGCCTACCAAATAGAAAATGGTAAAAGATTTACATATAGTAAAATATTACATGTACATAATAGCTCCTACAATCAAACCATATTCCTCTACTAATAGGAAACCACTTTAGTTTGATTGGTTAAAAGATATACCACATGACGTATTGCATACACTATTGGATAAATAGTTGATTAATCTTTCTCCAAATTACTAACATCCACCACACAAATTATAAAAGTTGAAATTACAACCCTTTTGCGCTTACAATGGTATTAACGGGTATTCAGACAATGATTATTTTGATCAAAATAAAACTTTTACAAAAAATTTAGATATAATAATTATTAAGCTTAAGAAAGAGACAATAAGGTATCTTTCCCCAAATTATTATACAAGTCATTATAAGAGGTTCAAGACGTCCCATTCTACTCCTTTCAAGAACATATGGTCTATTAGCCTTTACATGAGTCAAACACATAAATAAGCTCTTATCCTATTGTACCTTGTATAATGACCAATCTCTCTCACACTAATACTACAAAGCAACAATTTGTTGATTTAGCCCTTAATAGAGGGATGTGTGTAGGGGCATTCATACAAAGATGATAGACCCTACTCACATATCTAAACAACACATTTGGGTATTAAAACCAACACATAAAAATATAGATCAGACAAATACACTTGATATTCCCACATAAACATCAGTTAAAGTGTTAGAACTTAAAGTATAAATCTAGTTACCACATGATCATTATAGTTGAAAATATTTATTCCCAACTAGATTACATTGTGTGTGGTGATTTCCTCAGTTATCACTAAATCAAATAAAATGAAAAGCTATATATGCTTTACCACATAGGAAAATATTTTATTTCAAACATATTACATGAAAAATTGTAAACTATTTAAAATTATATATATATATATATATATATATATATATATATATATATATATATATATATATATATATATATATATATATATATATATATATATATATTCTATCTATAACTTTCAATAGTGCATATAAGTATTAAATACATTCATACCAATAGGATAATCATAGTTTCTTATAATTCTATATGATCATCCACTTGCACAAGAAAAGTTTATTCTGAGACAACTAATTATAAATCCTACTAAGGTAATTTATTTTTGAAAGGGTAAGTAATAGGAAATACTATTTAATAGGTGGCCCATACTCAAGATACCATTATATCACTGATACACAGTGTATAGTATAGAATCCTTATCTACTACTACGTAACATACTTAATAATTTAGATTAGCTAAACCTATTTCTATTATTCCTAATTCATATATCAAACAAAGAACAAATTGATGGGTTCCATGAACCCCTAATACTATTACCTCTTTTATACCAAAAATTCCTATGATACATACTTAGATACTCACAGATCCTGTAATGCCACACATTACACATATACATGCTCCTTTAAAGAAACACCATTTTTTTAATGTCATATCTAGTGTTTAGAACCCTTCAAGATTAACATCCAATGGATGGGATAACTTTATAGACTTTGACTTATGAGAAATAATTTAAAACAATAAAATAGTCCAAAAATACTAAAAACATTCAAAATTTCAAAAATAACAGAAGAAATTAGCATGTTCCTAATTGTACTATTTCTTATGTGTATATTTTTTTTATTCATGTTGGTAGATAACATATCATTATTTTCTTTTATCCACATATGTTTCACTCGTAATCTAAGTATGATACATATATACCTAGATATATGATATTTACACATATAATTTTTGGGATTTCCCTCCGCTCACATCCTAAGTATATTGGGTGGAATATAATACTTTGGTCAGGATACACCCAGGTTACAATATTATATGATCACTTTCCATGATCATGTTTGAACTTATATATACCTATACATATCTATATACATATTTACACATTTAACAATGTACTTCATAGCTATGTAATTAACATTTCTTGTAAACACATATGTTAGGAACAAGTATGCTAGGTTAATGATGGTTGCTTATATTTATCCTAATTTTCCATTTCATCACTTCCTTGAATGTGTTCCTTACATGTTATTATCTTGGATTGTATTTATTGTTTAAGAACTTGAATATGCTTCATTTATTTTGGCCCCCATTCCATTGCTTGCCTATTTTGACATTAGAATATTTCATTATTTTTATATGTGTAAATTTGAATATGTCATTCTATGTTATATGGGCATTGGACTAAGTCATGTTGTGTAGATTGTGCATAATTGGAACATGCCACTTGTATGAGGTCTCTTTCGACTATTATATTATTTGTATTAAGTCTTAGTGCTCGTGTATGTGTGTTTGACTTCTTGTTGAAATTGTTTAGCTACTCCCTAGATATTTCCATAATCTACATCATGAATATTAGGATTTGATGTGACCACATACTATGTGCCTAAAATCCTAAATCTAACTAGACATGTTACTCTTATATGCTACATGATCAATACATAACTTTTACATTTATCTTATCCTTTAGAGGTAAGGTAAATACCATATTATACTTCCCCTCAACCCAAAAAGGGGTGAATATAAGTGGGGTCATGTAATAGAATCATGCCTTACACACTTTCATGGTTTCATATTATAGCGAGGGAATGTAAAAAAGGCATGACCTACACATATATTAAGTACTTATAATATCTATATTATAGTGGAGTCATGGTATGTAAACATATTCTCCACATCTATAACAATTCTCAGATTCTCCACATTATAATGGGAGAATGTTATCTAAACATGTTCTCTACATTTACATGAATTCTTAGATTATCTAAAGTATGGTGGGGGCATATTATGTAAACATGTTCTCAAAATTTACACTAGTTATTAGGTTCTCCAAATTACATTAAGGGAATGTTATCAAAACATTTCCTCCACACTTTCATGAATTTAAGATTCATGAGATTTCATAGTTATATAATTTAGATACACATGTGTGGAAGCATTTTGTATATTGATACTATTAATATACCTAGGTTTCAGTTTGAGACATTTATGAGGTGCATTTGCCATTGAAAAGGCACCTAAAACTACAAAATCAAATCATTTTCCATATTTCAAATACTTTTATGGAATGTTATTATATGAAAATTGGACTTTTATATATTGGTATTGAGATAATATATTATAGTAGTTGGTTCAATTTTAGAATGTTTAATTCATTAAATCACTCAATCTTACCAAGCTTATAAGTTAGAATTGATTAAATCATCTAATTTTAATAGACTCATAAGTTTGATTGGATTAATTCATATGTATATGTATAATTCTACTCACTTCATTATTATTAATAAATTAACTTAATTTATTAATTTTTTATGGTTAGGATATAATTGACATTGCAAAAATATCCTCTAAATTGCAATGACCGAAGCTATGAAAAAATAGAAATAAACAACATGCATAAATCGAAGAAAACCAAATCATACACAAAATAAAATATATTGATGTAATGTGTTTCACCTAATGGGCTATGTCCAAAGAGAAATTTATTCATCCTTTATATTTGTAACAACACTTAGAGAATTAATCTCATGATAAGAACCTATCACTCACACCTCATGTCACATCCTGATTTCTCTCTAGGATAAATTAAGTGTTTAATCTATGGAATATTGTGGTTGATTAGTTGATTAAATAATATTTGATTAATATTTATGACATATACTTATTATGGGATAGTTTTGTTGCTTAATTTACATGATTATATGATATGAGTTAGAGGTACTTTTATATTGTCTACTTTGTGATCATGCGTGACTATTACACAACATTATTTTTATGGATATAATTATGTTTTAGACTAACTACCTTCATTGGCATAAGGCGGATGCAAGACATATTCCTCCCTCTGATGGTGATGGAGATAGAATATCATCAAAGAGGTTGTTTAGGTGGAGATGTTAGGGGTCGATAGAGAATAAATCTAGAAACCATTACACACAACACTTAGTATATCATGTTTCATAATTGTTTGATATAAATTAGCATAGCATGTTTATTATACTTTTATTCTGATGATTGATTAATATAATCTCTAGTATAATATTTATTGTTTTTTATTATGATAATGTTGATTATTTTAGTGAATTCATTGATTTTTGATCTTGCATAGCTCATATTATTTTGGCTTAACTAGTGAATTTCTTATGTTTACTTATATCATTGCCTTATTATGTTTGGCTATATAGGAAAACATTAGGATGATTGTGATAGATTCAATAATTGTTATTTGAATTACAAGATTATTATTATAATAATTATATATAAAGTTGAAACATAAATGACATTGTTTTTAAAGAAATTATAATTGTTTAACTATTTGTTTTAAATATTAATGTACATAATATATATAAATGGATATATATCAATTTTAATAATTTCATGATTTTAGAAACCATTATTATTATATTGTAGATATCTTTCAACATAAAATATAATAATGTTTCGTTGCTAAATAAATATTAATCATTAGTGTGTTAGTTATTTCCAAGGGAAATACTATAGTCCATGACTAGTTGATTAGTCATGCATGGAATATAGCATAAATATGTCATGAATTATGTCATTGAGATGTTGAGGATGATTTGGTTAAATCATAATAATGAATATTTAATAAATAATTATAATATGTTTAATCAGGGATTTCAAAAGGAAGGAATGAGAATGATTAGTTCATTAAAAAATCATTGAATTTAGTTAAGAAATGTTGGCAGAGAATTTTGGGGTTTAATGTGTTTTTGCATGGAGATAAACTATAAATTGGTTGCATATTTGAGCCTACAAAATTGGAAAGAGATTAATTAGCCATTAATAATGGTGTAGTGGATGAAATAGGAGGAAAGAATGAATAAAAGAGAGAGTGGGGGTTGTGACCAAGATATATACATAGCACATAGGATGACTCAATTAATTTTGTGAAGAGAAGATAGAAGGTGGTGCAAAGGTTAACAAGTATGAAGAATAAATTTGGCTCTAATTCTATGACATTGTTACATAACCAAGTGAGTTTTGTAATTTAGTTCTCTTAGTAAAATATTAGAATGGGTTTTCTTTGAATGTGTTTGGTTGCTAGTTTCTTTATTGAAATTATTAGAAATACTAGATTGTATGTGGAGCCTTGTTGAAGGCTCAGCTTCCATACGAACCCGCATTTAAATAAAAGTAACCTTGGATATGGGCTAGAATCATTGAGTTGGATGTGGATATTAATGGGTACGTAAATAATTCTATCCTAGTCATCTTTAAACTAGTAGGAAAAAATTTGTTAAACCTCTATGGATTTATTTTGATCTATATATACGTATCTTGGTTATTATTAAGTCAATTCAAACTAGACTATATATATATATATATATATATATATATATATATATATATATATATATATATATATATATATATATATATATATATATATATATATAGACTCAAGAATGCATAATAATTCATTTGATAAACTAAATAGACCTTAGTGTTAAATTACATATTCTCTAAGTTTTTAGTTATATATACACAAATATATAGTATATACCTAGTTAAAAACTAATTTAATATATTTGTATACTCATATATATATTTATTCATATATATTTGTATTTTACTATATGTAAGCTAGTACATTGAACTACAAAACATCTTAAAGATATTGTAATTGTTTATAAAAATAGATATATGAATGCATAATTGTGATTAGTTATCTGTCTTATTAAAAGATCATATATATAGTCAACAGATGAACTTATGACTATCCATGAGTATTTCATTTTATTGATGAAGTCATTGTTTGGACTGGCCATATGTTACATTTTAATCCATAAACTAGTTTTCAAAATTTGATTATTATTTATAGTGACTATATGTGGATTTGAGATTTTTCTCTGCATTGTCATTATGTAGACGTATATGTGTAGATGAAATATGGGACTATAGATTGCATTCACCCTTAGGAAATAATAAATTTTAGTTGAAATTTAAGGAATTATAGTAGAGTTTAATTTTTATATTAACATTGCTCTTATGTAGAAAGGACTGGGATTGATGTTATAATCAATGAACTTTGCATTTAACTATCTATTATTTAAATGAGTATGAATCTACATAAACTAGATAAGGGACTGGGTATCAGGATTATTTTTCATAATTGTATTGTTTTATTAGTTTTCTGTTGAAATTGTCTTATATGTCCAAAACTAGGATGATACAAATAATACCTGATCTAGGTAATCATTTACAAATTTTGTGTAGTTAATTATCATGGCATATGAATTTCTCAGTTTATTAGAAAAGGTGATGGGGACTTTGTATGTACGCTGACTATATCAATGAAGTATGTATAATGTAATAATATGTTTGCATTTACATAAAAATATCTATTATACATACATTTATGATAAAATGGTTATTTATTACAACAATGGAAAAAATGGATGATTCTTTATATTAGGTTGTATAAAATCATTAGATATGTTAAATAAAAACCATACAATCCATTTCTGAGGTTGAATACAAAACATATTAGTGTGTTATGGGTTGGTTCTATTTATATGTGGAATATGAAAAATTTAATAGCCATGGTTAGAATACTATTTCATGGAGAAATAATATTATAAGTTGTTTAATAGATAAATCAAATGGTGTTATAGATATTCATTCCTAGATAGTATGTTATTGAGGAAAATCTTTTTATTCTGCTTATTTTAATTAATAAACTAGATATGTAGATTTTATTCAGTTCATTTAATGGAATCAATGAATGAATGTGATATTTATGTAATTTTGATTAGCTAAAAGGAAATATGAAGAATGGATATTTTGGTCTTTATATTATTATTTATTTTATCAAATCTCACATTCATGACCTTAATTAAATAGTGGATGGATTCCATTGGATTGATTAGTGCCATCAATGTAAGATAAGACATAATCTGATCAAGTGGTGTGTATGAATTTGACTAGTCCTAGAGATCATTTATTATTGAAAACATTGGCCAAAGTAGTGTTTGATAAGAATTGTCATTTAATATGTTGTTATACTTTTCATATTTATGAGATATCATATTATAATGGATTTATTTATGGTACATATTATGTATTAGATATCTTTGACACACTGGTTCTGGTTTTTTACTATGGATTATTGCACCATCATTATCTACCCATCCATGAAGGGAGGACCATCCCATATTTAGGAGATTGTATGAGGGATCTATGTCCGTGGTTGGTGTGAAAAAGCACTCAAATGATTCTCTTCCTCCCAACTAGAATAATATACTTGAGAATACACTTGAGATTACATACTAATACTTGAGTTATGGAGACTATTGAGTCATGGAGGCTCTGTTTAGAGGAGATTTGTATCATATTTTACTATTTCAGATATTTTATGTATCACTAAAAACTATAATATTTATGCATTATACTTTCTATAGTAGAGGATGTAATATTATATCAGTTAAAATTGAATTTATACTACATCATTTAGGTTAAGATTTAGTATTTATGGTTATTCATTATTGTTCATGATTTCTATATTCATTCATGGTGATCCTCAGATAAGTGGATTAGTTAAAAACTATTTTAGTTAACTAAATTAATATAGCTAGTTAAAGATAACTAGATATATTTCTCATGGTGAAATCTATATGTTAAATATGTGTACTTAATTTAAAAATATATATATTACAATATTTGAGTAAAACCTAGTGATTTGTTAGATTATGGTATTAGAGTTGAGGCTCAAACTCTAGGACTCAACCACAACCACTTGGGAATAGTTTTTGACACTATTTTGGCATGATGGATTTCATAGCTATAATTTAACCAAAATATTATAGATTTTTAGAATCTTAAGCAAGGGGATTTATCAGTGAATGAATATTGATAGTAATTCATCAAACTTATTAAGTATGTAACTCAATATTAGGTAGATGAGAGGCTTAGAATCATTAAATTTATTATGGGATAGAAGCCCCATATAGGGGGTGAAGTAAATGTGCATGGTCCATCCACCATGGATCAGGGGTTTGAAAAAGTGGTCAAGTAAGAACAGAAACTGAAATCTCTTACCCAATTCAAAGATAAGTTTAAAAAAAAAAATAGAAGTTATAAACCAACTTTCAAGAAGAATAATTGGAAGTATAGGTGTATATTCCAAGGGCCACTTCAAGAATTAGAATGCTAAGTTCAACAGTGGTCTAGGCCATATGAAGCATGGTAATCATTTTAAATGTGGTTTCAAGGGAAACTAACAAACTAAAAAGAAAGGACAAGTTGGAAGTTGCTTCATTTGTGGAGGTGACCACCTTGATTGATAATGTCCTTAGGATAAATTGCGTAATAAGGGTTTAGTTTCTCAACAAGGTACATTTTACTAGCGGATTTATGTAGCGATTGACAATTGATAGGATGAGTATCAAAATTTACCCATAGAACTATCTAATATTTTATTTAAACATATAGTTTCTATTTTAATTAATATGGTAGATAAATAATGTTTAATTTCTCCTATATTTCTTATCAAATTTACTAAAAATCTTGGAATAATGGAAAATACATGGTTGATACAATTGAGAATGAGTCAAAGGTTAAAGTTGATAAGTGTCTATTCAAAGTAGATATTAAGTTACCTAATATTACTATGGTAGTAGATATTCCTACATCACCATTGGGATCATATGATGTGATCCTAAGAGTCAATTGGATTACAAAGCATAAAGCCAAGGTTGATTATTATATAAATAAAGTTGAGTGTCATGATGATTTTATAAATTAGACACAAATTCAAGGTGAGAGAAGGGAGTTGAAACTAATGCAAATTTCTATAATTCAGCTCAAAAAATCTCAAAGGGATGCCAATCATTTATCAATAAAATAAATGAGATAGAATAACCTAAGGAACCATCTATATAAGACTATCCTTTTATGATAAACTTTCATGATGATTTTTTGAAAGAGTTACCAAGATTGCCACCTATGTGTGAGCTTGATTTCTCTATTGATATAATACTTGGATTGGAACCATAATCTAAGGCACTATACAGAATGAAAACCAATGAATTGGTTGAGTTAAAATCATAACTTCAAGATTCATTATCAAAATGTTTTATTCAATTGAGTGTGTCACCATGGGGTGCTCCAATTATATTTATTAAGAAGGATTGTACTCTTCACGTGTGCATAGACTACAAGATGTTGAATAAAGCAATAATTAAGAACAAATATATATTACCACACCTAGATGATCTCTTTGATCAAATGTAAGGAGATAGTATATTTTTCAAGATTGATATTAGAGGAGGGTATCACCATTTTAGGATCCATGAAGAGGATATTTCAGAAATAGTATTTAGGACTCAATATGTACACTACGAGTTTATAGTATTACCATTTGGATTAATGAACGATCTGACAACATTAATGAATATTATGAACACTATGTTTAGATATTACCTAGATCACTTTATGTTGGTATTTCATGATGGCATCCTCATTTATTCCAAGGATGAGGAAGAACACTTACAACATATAGAATAAGTTTTGAAATATTTGCAAAAGTATAGATTATATGGCAAGTTATCTAAGTGTACATTTTTATAAAAGAAAGTGTAGTATCTAGGAGATATTATCTTTGTGGATGCTATTTCATTAGATCCAACAAAGATGAGATCAATTATGGAGTGGTTGGCACTAAATAATGTGCATGAGGTAAGAAGTTTCATGGGATGAATGGGCTATTATAGGAAATTCATTTTTCAATTTTTTCTAAGATATTTAATATGATTGCCTCTCTTCAATGAAAGAATCAAAGTTTCATCTATTCAAAAAAGTGTGAAGTAGCATTTCAAGAAGTAGAAATTAGGTTTACTTTAGCACCAATGCTAATATTTCTCGATCCTAATGGTCAATTCTTAGTGATCATAGATGTATTTGGGGATGGAGTTCAAGGAGTTCTTATGTAGGATGGTTTAGTGGTAGCCTATGAATCTATGAAACTAAATACATATGAGTTGAATTATGCCCCTCATGACCTATAAATTACAATAATTATGCATAATTTAAAAGTTTGGAGGCATTATATATTAGGAACATAGTTTGAACTCAAGAGTGATAACTTGGTACTCAAGTACATTTCAACCCAACCAAATCTAAATGATCATAAAATATGATGGTTAGAGTTCTTGTCTGACTAGGATTTTGATATTAACTATAAAAAAGGATAGCAGAATAGATTATTTGATGATATAATCCATATAAGTTACATAACATCTGTGTCTACTATCAGTTTTCATAGATCAAGTGATCAAATTTTCACCAAGAGATGAATTCTATGATTAGGTAAATAAAGTGTTGTTTGAGAATAGGTATAAGGGATATAGATGAATTCTATGATTATATCAAATTTTAGTGGACATCCCTCATATATATTGCATAGATCAGAAATACAAGTGGGAAGAGTATCTTACATTGGTTGAGTTTGCATGCAACAACTCATACCAATTAACATTGAATATGGCACTGTTTGAGGCATTGTACATAATGATGTGTAGAACACCAATCCATTAGGATAGGTTGGAAATAAAGGTAGTCTTTGTACCTAAGATGCTTTCATAAATGGAATATCAATTTAAGATAATGAAGTAGATTTTGGTCAAGGCTAATGATAGATAGAAAAGTTATGTTGATTTGTAGATAATAACTAGGAAGTTTTTTGTAGGTGATAAAGTGTTATAGTAGGTTAAGCCTCAGAAAATCTTCATCAATTTTGAGAAGTCAAAAAAATATTCATAGAGATATGTAGGACCCTTCAAGGTTTTAGAAGTGTTCAACCTTATAACATAAAGACTTGCATTATCACCATCTCTAGCTCTTTTACATAATGTCTTCCATATGTCTTATCTTAAAAAGTATATAGTTGATCCTTCACATGTGTTGGATTGGAATGATTTATAGGTTCTAGATCCAAAGATGGTCATGGTATAACCAATCAGAGTAATTGACACTCGTAAACTTTTTTTCATAATAGGTAAGTGGCATAGTGCAAGGTCTTATGGAACCAATAATATGAATATAGTGACACTTGTGGAGATTGTGATGAGTTTGAGAGGCTATTTCCATATTTTCTTGTTTGATTTGATACTACATGTTATATTATTTTATGTCAAACAATGTTTTAAATTATTAACTTGTGCTTAAATAATGTCATTAGGATGATGACCAGTTTTAGAGGGGAAGGATGTCACATGTCAATTTGTCTTTAATATAAATAAATTGTTTAATCCATAGATTATTATGGTTGATTAGTTGATTAACTAATATTTGATTAAGATTGATGACATATGCTCATTATGAGATGTTTTACATTGCTTAATTTACCTGATTAGATGCTATGAGTTAGTCGTACTTTTATATTATGTACTTTGTGATCATGTGTGATTATTATGCAACATTCATTTTATGGATATAATGATGTTTTAGACCAACTACCTTAATTGGCATGAGGTGGATGTAAGATAGATTATTCTCTTAGATTGTAATGGAGGGAGGGTATCACCAAAGAGGGAAGTTAGATGGAGACATTGGGGGTCAATAGAGAATGAATCTAGAAACCTTTGCATACACCACTTAGTATATCATGTTTTTTTTTGTAATTATTTGATATGGATTAACGTAACATGTTTTGTGTAATTTTATTTTGATGATTTATTAGTATGCTATTTAGTATAATATTGATTATTAGCGATTATGATCATGTTGATTATTTGAGTGATTTCACTGATTTGTGCTCTTATATAGCTCATCTTATTTTGGCTTAACAAGTGATTTTTTTATGTTCACTTATATCATTGACTAATTATGTGTGGATGTATAATAAAACATTAGGATGATTTTGATGGATTCCATAATCATTATTTGAATTATAAAATTATTATTATAATAATTATATATAAAGTCAAAAGATATATGACATTGTTTTTAAAGAGATTTTAATTGTTTAACTATTTGTTTTAAGTATTAATATACATAATATATAAATTGATATATATTAATGTTAATAATTTAATGATTTTATAAATCATTATAATTATATTGTGGATAGCTTTCAACATAAAAGCTAGTCTTGTTACATTGCTAAATAAATTTAATCATTATTGTGTTAGTGGTTTACATGGGAAATACTATAGTCCATGACTAGTTGATTACTCAATCATGGAATATAGCATAAATTTTTTTGACTTATGTAATCCAGATGGTCAAGGATGGCTTGGTTAAATCATAAGCATGAGGATTTGATAAATAATTATAATATGCTTAATTAAGGATTTTGAAAAGAAGCATAGAGAAGGATTAGTTCGTTAATCAGTCATTGACTTCAATTAGGCAATGTTGGGAGATAATTTCAAGGTTTATGGTGTTTTTTCATGGAGATAAACTACAAGTTAGTTAGTTATTTATGCATGTTAAATTG
>JARHVA010001092.1:3727500-3817500 GCA_037957365.1 Torreya grandis | reverse complement strand
TTCCTTATGTAGGATTGCATGCCAATAGGTCCATAATTTAAATTTGATAAGGATATATATACAAAGAATCCTACAAGCATTACAATATCAATTATCAAGAGGAATCACTGAGCATTTCAAGTCTAGGCACACTCTAAAAATGTTTATTTATACTATTAAAGACCTGTATCAATGTTAAGATACATCTTATATGAAAATAAGGGTTAAACAAATGAGATGTACTATAAATAGACTTAGGGAGATAAGGTACACCTATTACTACAAAAAATATATTCACATTGCACTAGGACTACATTAATCCTTAAAGGTTTCCAAAGCAAGGTAACCATTTGATTTTTTTTCATTTTCTATTTTAAAATTTGGTTTTGAATTAGGTCAAGATGCTAAGATCTGACATATTTATTGTTTGTGTAGTATTTTTCACACTTTTTTTTAATCACATGGTTGTTACTCAACTTGTTTAGGGTTGTTAAGGTCATTAGGGGAACACACGCTCAATGTGTTTTTTAATTACGAGTTGAGTTTCTACCTTTATGGTGACATAATATCTACTATATAATGTATCTCCTTTGTAATTTTTTTCTAATGCCTGATGAAGATTAATGAAGCTCACTTTTAATATTCATTATTTCTCTCACCTATCATAGTGTTTTCATGTAACCTCTGATGTTTAAATATATTGGAACAATATAACATGGTATCATAGCTATGATTTGATGGCCATTTTGACATTTCAAGTTCCTTGGTGAGAAATTTTACATGCATGCATTCATAGTAGTTTCTCAATTTTTTGGTTTTCATAAGTTTGGTGGGATTTCAAGTAAATTTGTGAAAAATATACAACCAAATTTTCCTATCACAAAATGGACAATGTCATCAGATCTAAAATGCATCATAACCATAACATCAATTATACACTTGACCTACATCCATGACAGTGATTTCCAACCATTTTTAGAGGGTTTCAAGGTACTTTTGGGCATTTCATGTATTTTATTACTATAAGGGTCTCAAATTAAGAACATGTTTAAGGGTTTTTCTAAAAATTTTGAGTTCTAAAATGGGTTTTTGGTAGATTTTGTATAGGTTGCATCATACTTACATATCTAGGTGTTTTCTAACTTTGATGGGTTTTTTGAACCTAATAGGAAATTTTGGTAATTTAGCACGGTTTCACCCTTACTTGAGCATCTAGAGGGTTCTAAACTAATTCTTTCACATTTTTTATGTCTTGACCCTCTTATGTGTATGACCTATTAGTTTTTATGCCCTTATAAATACCTCTATTGGGTCCTTCAAATCATGTCTATAAATTTATTTGGTTCTAGACCTACCAACTATATAATTTTTGGGTTCTAGACCCCTTATCAACACCTCTATTATGTCCCTAAACCCCTATAATAACCACTATAAGGTCTTATGACCCATATCAACATATCAATTAGGTCCTATTACCCATGTCAACACATCCATCATGTTTCCTGACCCCTACTTACATGATCATTAGGTACTTCAATCCCTACTTGAATGACCATTGGGTCATGTGACCCTTATTTACATGACCATCATGTCTCATGATCTATACTTACACCACCATTTCATTCCAACCACCCTAACAACACTAATTTTAGGTTTTGACCCTCATACATACCCTCCTACCAAGTTCTACCAACCTTGCCAACATTCTTGTTGGATTCTACTTACATTTATAGTAGGCTTCTTTGGTTTTTTTTCACCTATAAAAGCACACCTAAAAGTCTTCCATCCTTCTTCTACACTCTATAATTTGTGTGTAATTATCAAATTTAACACCATGTTTTATGACAATTTATTTCAAAATTGGTACAATTTTGGGATGATGTCACTCCCACATCAATCAAATCAATCAAAAATGAGAGGGGAATAAACCCAAAATAAGACTTATCCCCTTCGTCATATGGTGTGATCACATGAGGTAAGCTCCCAGGTTAGCTCTTAGCCCTTGGTCATGTGGAAATTAAGCTCATTATCGCTTCCAACCCAAAAATGGTTAACTTTTGCTCAAGAGAGTCTTAAATTTTTCTTGTTACTGTTGATGCACAAAAAGTTCCTTTGGTAAAGTTAATCAAAAAAATTCTAGCACTATTTGCGACCAAAATTTGCATGCATGTAGATTTTAAAAATGCATAATTTTGATTGATAACTCATATTTGAGTCTCATATTATTTAAGATTACTTTTTTTTCATGATCTAAGTATTGGTTATGTTTTTAATCCTTTTATATGCACCTGATTTTGCTTCAAATTATACCTCTTGGATGCATTTTGGTAGAGTCTAATGTCCCTTAAATTTCCCTTATGAGTTATCACTCAGGCTTCATTATTGATTGTGTCTGACATCTATATGAGCATAATTATATTTGAAACATTATGGGGGGCCATTGATGAACATTTTGAGGGGGTATTTTGTGGTGTTGTGAATTCTTTAGTGTCTTTTTTGCACATTCTCATTTTCTACATTGTTTTTATTGCTACATTTACTACTCATTTGGATGCATTCTTAGTTGTGCTTGATGTCCTCTTCATGAGCATGCATTATTATTATAAATATTGGTCATTTTAGTTGTTTCTCACATTTTTTCATTTCTTTTATGTCTTATTTTAGTCATGTCAACTTCACTTGAGAGACACTCATGGGGGAAATTTGATTTTGTACCTTTGGTTTTCTTTGAAAGACCAACTATGTCTCTTAGCATGATTATATGGAACATTTTATCATAATAAATCATCACAATCCAACCCTATATGGAAATATTCATTCCCCTTCTAACTCATGTGAATTCAATAACTGGGATAACACTTGTGACAAAGTTTTTAGTACCTTACTACTACATGTTTTCATGATCTTTGTTACCATGTGCAACACACAACATGCCCCTACACTATTTAGAGAATTGTTTAGTCTCTTTTTGGATATCCTACTGAGATTTACATCACACATCCTCCTTCAATTCCTATTTTCTCTTCAGAGACTATTGTACTCTCTCCTCCTACTTCTATTTATTATGATGACATATCCATGGCAGATATTCCTCTTCCTTTAGTTGAGCCACCACTATATGATGATATTTTGCCTAAACTATGTTGTCCTCTTATAAACTCTATTTGCATTCATTTTTATGATTTTGTTCTTTCAAATCCATCAAATATTTCTAATTTTATTGACTCTAATATCTATAGTGAGACTAAACCTTATGAGAGCATCAATTACTCTTCTCTTCCTATGGATATTTATTCTATGAATCCATGTGATTCATCTATAATTTATTCTTTAACTTCAAGGGTTATTGATTTGTAATCTTCACTTCCCATGGAAATTTTTTTTTATGAATGTTTCATGTCATTATTTTTCATCAGAATCACCTGTACTTGATGGCACTTCTAATCCTAGACACATTTTTAAGAATGAGGACTCTTCTTCTAATATATATGACTATAGTAGTGATGGGGACATGCCTTCTCCATCTCCTTGTCACCTTCCAATTATTAAAGATTTATTACCTAATTAACCTACCCCTAGTTTGCTTTAGACATTATAGGGTGTAAACATACTAATTCAGGATGCATTAAACATTGGGTAGTCTATTCAAAAAGTATAGGTCATTATATAATTTGATTTAGCCTCTGATTTCATTACACCATCAATACATAGATAATTTTAACCTTTTACTATTCATGAGGATTAAAATTCCTTGGTTGTATTTGTATTAGGTATTTGGTGGACTCTTTCACCATTCTATGGTAATCCACTCTTCACTACACCTACTTATGAAAGGTTCACTTCAATGCCATTACATTGAATTCTTGTGCATGAATTTTATAGACATATACCACACTTCTATTTTGGACCCTACTCAATGTGTTTTGTACTTTTTCCACTTTCATCTTCCATTGTGTAATGGCCATACTTCCAGTACACCATCTATGTTCCTCCTTTGGAAATGTGAAAAAACATTATTCGACAAGGATGAATCTTATTTAGTATTTAGGTAGAGGATATCATCAGTGATATTTTTCATTCCACAATTTCTACTATGAGTATCTTCAACATATTTTATGGGGACTTATTAGTTTTCCTCTCTATGTGCTTGTTTACTCTCACTTATGGACTCATTCTTGATTGTGTCATATGTCATTAGAGCATGATCCCTTGTCTTCTTTGATATTTTTTGGAAAGGATTTTTGTCCTGCATTGTTTTACCTTTTTCTCTACTTTATGAGAATTGCATTATCCTTGGGTACCTCGTCAAACCTAGTTTTTGAGACCCAATTCTTATACCCACCTAAGTTATGCTTCAGGGGGTGTGTTAGTGTAAAGTTTTTCCCACTTTGTTTACCTACATGGTTATTAGTCAACTTACTTAGGTTTTTTAAGGTCATTAGGATAACACATAATTAATGTGTTTTCTAATTGTGAGTTCAATTATTACCTTTATGGTGACCTAATGTATAAATATATAATGTACCTCCTTTGTACTTGTTAGCTAATTCCTAATTAACATTAATGGGTATCACTTGTTATTTGTATTCGTACTCTCACATATCCTAGGATTTTCATGCAATATGTGATGTTTATATATCCTACAAAAATTTGACATTTATCACTAATATTGGAAAGTGACCTTATTACACTATACAAAATAAATCTATACACCTATTCAAAAATTTAAAAATATTACAACTGAGGGAAGTACAAATTTTATGCTTGAATATAGATTTGATAGTTGTAGAGGTATATATTAAATAGGTTTCCAAATCCATTTTGGGCATATTTGGTGATGGCATGTGAAGCTCCAAAGACATCCTTATATCAGGTGACACTAAAATTTATAGGTGTTTAACCCTAAATTACATTTATATTAAGGTTATCTAGGGTTAAATGAGATAGAGATAGCCAAAGGTACAAGGGTGATAAACTATCTCTATAGTAAACCAAGTAGATGCCAAACTTAGATATAACATATACTAAATTTATTAAATCAAGATAGCCTGAAAATAGTAACCAAAATTATGATAGATATTGGAATGATGAAAAATTAATGTACTTAACTATTTCTAAGGTTGATACAATTTTGGATTCTATAATAATAAAAAAGTAGATTGGAATATAATTCTACAACCATTGCCAAATCATGATTTGAGTGCTTATGGAATGACAAACACTAGCATCATCTTTGGATGGTTGTATCAATAATACTATCTAAACTTACCAAAGGTTTCATGTACATAATACATACTAGAAAAGGATAAAACCACCTAGATGCTTTTATGTTTATCTTCACCTTCTCTATAGTGCATTCAAATCTAGGTCATGGGTTGTTGCTCCTCATGACATTGCAAAACCTTAGTTTTTCATATTCATAGTGATCTTAGGGGAAAATGGGTTAGTGGTCATATGGTTTTGAGTTGACTCCAAACACCCCTACATTAATGAACACTACCTACATTTCCAATAATCCAAAGAGAGCCTCAAAATTATGTAATTATCCCCTATGTGTTGGATTGTGTGAATAATGTAACATGTGATAAGAAAGTACAATAATAACCTAGATTTTAACTTGGAATATATATCTCTAAGGCTATTCTTTTAGTACTTTAAACATATATATGTGTTATCCCTATGACTAATATGGAAATAAGAGAAAATTGGGAAATTTTGATCCATTAAATGCTTGATAGAATGTTTTTGATAAGCTAACTTAGACTCTTTTGGTATTTTCTAGGTTTGGAATGAATGAGGAATTATCTTGTAGTTATATCAATACCTTGGAAAATAACTCACATTAAATAAACTTAGGCCAACTATTAGGATATTTTTCATTTTCAAATTAGATTATTTAATGGCACTGGACACTTGCATCAGAGTAGGACACTTGTATCGGTGTAGATTTATATCTATGACATAGTGTCTATGGAAAATGAAAGCAGTTACAAACTCATAGCTTGTAGAGGTGGAAGATAAGTAGGTTTTCATATTTTAGGAAAGATACAAGGTATTGTTCATCAACATGAGACTAGTTAGACAAAGAGATGGGATAGGGGAATAAGATAGAGTAGATGAGAGACGTGTGAAAGTGAGAAAGTTATAAAAAAAATATATTAATAACCAAGGTATGATTTTTCCAAGTCTAAAAGACTAAGTTGATATATAATCCATAAAAAATTCCAAATTCCTCCTCATTTTAATCTAGTATTGATAATTATAGTTTAAAGTAAATAAATGCATACTTGGGTATTTATAACACACCTTGACTTTATGTGGGCCCAAATTGAATGATTTGATGGTGACTAACATACACCAAGAGCATGTTATAGTATATAATCAGTGTATATAGTATATAATTTTATGTATTGAAAATATTGAAATTTAAAGAGTAAGGTTTATGAGTACACCTATGTATCGATGCACCACCTTACCTTTTGGCAAGTTGATTTGTATGTATGGATCATTATATATATTCCTAATATTATATTTATAAGAATATAATGATATATCTATACAAATCAACTTGCCAATAGTCAAAATGGTGCATTGATACATAGGTGTACTCATAAACTTTACTCTTTAAATTTCAATATTTTTAATACATACAATTATACACTATATAATCAGTGCATATCATATATAATTGTATGTATTGAAAATATTTAAAATTTAAAGATTAAGGTTTAGGAGTACACCTATGTATCGATGCACCACCTTTCCTATTGGCAAGTATATTTGTATAGATGTATCATTATATGGTTATAAATATAATATTAGGAATATATATATATATATATATATATATATATATATATATATATATATATATATATATATATATATATATATATATATATATATATATATATGTATGTATCATTATATGGTTATAAATATAATATTAGGAATATATATATATATATATATATATATATATATAGAGAGAGAGAGAGAGAGAGAAAGAGAGAGAGAGATCAAAGGCACATACCCCCAACCTTGGAGAAATGGTGAGTTGTCACCCAACATTGGGATTAAATTAACCATTCAACCTAATGATACTTATAAATTGGTAAGGATGGATGATATAATCATGTAAAACCTTAAAAAATTTAAACATTTAGTGATTTAATCACCTCAACCAAATCAAAAGTGAACCAACTATTATAGTAGATTGAATCAATACAGTTTGTAATAGTTTGTCTTAGGTATAGCATATAAAAGACCATAATATGGTAACAGTCCATAAACTAATTTTGAAATCTAAAACTCATTTGGATTTTGAAATATCAAGAACACATGGCACAATAAATGTACCTTATATATGCCTCATAATAAAAATATGTATAAGAATAGTACAAATGTATAAAATTCTACCACAACTATGAATCTAAATTATATAACTTTCTGCTTTGGGAAATTATGTGTGGAAAACATGATTCTAAAGCATGCCCCCACTCTATATAGATAAATATGGAAAATAAAATAACTAATAATGTGTAAAAATCTAAAATTGATATAAGTTCCAATGTGCAAAACATGTTTCCAAAACATGCCCGAAAATAATCTGGGTGTGTCGATTACTAAATAAATGTGGAGAAAATGATTCCAAAGCATTCCCCCACTAAATTTGAAAACTATGAATGTGTGGAAGCCATTATTTTATGACATTCCTATTGTCACTTGGATTTTCACCCTTGAGGAGATGCTTAGCTCACCTCATCTGAGTGACACAATGAAAACATCTCTATTGTTGTGGGTGACAATATTATTGAGATGAATCTCTAGTAGGGATAGTTCCCTTCAATTCATGTATGAAAAAGGTTAAGGAAAACAAATGAGAAACCAAAAAGGTGATTCATCAATGTTTATCTCCTACTATTTAACTAAAAATATGATACTTAAAGACTAACAAAGTTTCTCTCACACAAAACTCACAACTCCTTTTGCAATGTTGCATCATCATTTCACATGTTAGATTAAAGAAGGCATTCAAAATTTAGGAGGGAAATGGATGATTGAAATAAGGAATACAATCATAGACCACTTATAAAACATCTATACATAGAAAATAATTCTAACAAGGACCTATAACAACACTCCTTTTGCACATTTGGTAGGTAATCAAAGATGGCATGTTAGGAAAGATGACCTCTCACTAAACAAGAACAACAAGATTTGAACCAACACTCAATAGCATAGTATGTGAGTGGAAAAATAACTTATATTATTTCTTCAAGAGTATTTCAAGTACAAATCCAGCTAGAGTTTTCCCAATAAATAGCAAAGGCTCTTGAAAAGAGTCAAAAGAATGCATATATATATATATATATATATATATATATATATATATATATATATATATATATATATATATATATATATATATATATATATATATATATATATATATATATATATATATATATATATATATATATATATATATATATATATATATATATATATATATCTTTGAGAGAGAAATCAAGCAAAGGAAGTCCAAAGGTCGTACAAACATGTATCACCTTGAGGACATCAGTTAAAATTTAATGTGAAAGAGAGGTGAGGTGAGTCACACCATGTAAAGAGGTCTACTTATTTGAAACAAGTCATAAGAATGGTGAAAAGTGGCATAACACCTTTAAAATTGGCACAAGAAACTGTTTATATCAAAGATCATCCATGATCATTCGAAATTGAAAATAGGGGAGATAACACATAACACTATTGAGGGAAATGAAACTCATGATGACAATTATAAAATGCTCCTCCTAACTACTAGCCATTGTTTAGACACCTATGTTTGTCAATTTTGTGGAAGGTCCTTGATTTGGTCAATTACCAATAACAACTTGAACCATCGACCTGCCTATTTTTTCCTTTCTTTGTCTTTGCACCAGTTATTCAAGATTATATCATTTATTACCTCCACATTTGACCTTAAGTTCCCACTAAGATTTTCGACTCCAATAGCTATTTCCCATAATTTTAAATTTATGTTTACGAGGCCATCACCATTATTATTCATTCATGATATTTTCCTTGGTCACTTTTTCCCATGGTCACTTTGTTTCAGCACTTTTCCTAAAATATTTCATTTAGGCTTTTTGATTTTGAAAATTTCTAAGGATAATTTTACCATGGATAAGTTCTTTAGGACTTTTACCAAGTTTTATTTGACTATTCCTTCAATCAATTTTTGAAAAGGTACTGTTCAGCTTTGGAGAATGCTCTCTGAACATGAAAAGTGCCCTCTGAATCATGGGAAGTTCCCTCCAAATCATGAAAAGTACGCTTTTAGGACCTTTGCATGGGACATTTTTTATTTAAGGATATATTTTAGGGAAATGTTTGGGGTAATTGGTTTAAGGGTACTTGTCTCTACCTATTCCCCTTGATATTTTCTATCAGGCCTCTTTGTATCAGGTCTTTTCCTTCAGGATTTTTTCCTAAAACAATTCCTTCAACCTCTTTTTTTTCATTAGTTCCTTCAGAATATTGGATGACCCTTTGGATTTTCTAAAATGGACCATCTGGGAAGGACACTTTGCCTGAAAACTACCCTTCAAAAACTTTGTAAAGCACCATTCGAAAAAATTGAAATGCCCATCGAAAAAGTTATAAATGACCCCTTTGAAAAGATTGAAGTGGACCATTTCCTGTAAAATCACCTTTTAAATAAAATTATTTTGGAAAAGATGTCTAAAATAATCCCTTCAAATATATTGTGTGGGAAATTTTCTTGGAAGAAATCTAACCCTTAGCTCAAAAAGATATCCTTCGGGGAAATTGTTTCAGACAAAATGTCTAAGATAATTCTTAACACTTAAACAAAAATCTCGAAACATATTTTGTCAAAATAAATAAACCTTGAAATTTACCATGGGTTTTGAGTGGAACACATTTTCTAAAGGAATTATACATACTGGACTTAGCCAAAAGGTGAAACCTAGATGGTCGAGATTGAATGACTAAGTCCAAAATTTTTTCGAAGCCAGTCTTTGAACCTAAAAAACTTTGCTTGTGCTTCAGTGAAGGACCTTAGATTTAGTACACAACAAATTTGAACCAAGATTAAAAAATCCACATGATTAGATTCCTTTTCAACTATTGTACATGAAACATCTAGTGCTTTGAAAATGCTATTTTAAACTCTGCTCAAACCTATTATAATGACTCAAAGAAAATAAAAGGGCCTAGACAACCACTTGATCAAAGATAATAGAGTTCATATTATGTTGAATAAACTTTAGATCCCTCTATGACATGATATGTACCCTTAAAATATCTAAAGGCCAAATTTTCACATAGGGGTGCCCAATTTTGACCTATAGGGTCAAAAATTAGTCAACAAAATGGTGACTCATAGGGGTAGTATGCCTGCTATACTGACTAGACTGGTAGCCTAAATATTCCATTAGGAAATGAATCATATAAGGACATGAAAAATAACCCTAAAAAACACACCAAACCAGAAGGAAAACCCATGCCACAAAACACAACACACAATAAGATAAAATAAGATATAAAGCAAATCAAGATGCAAGATAAATCACACATATGCATAATTACTTAGGGGACATAAGGAAAACAAGAAATTATGCACAATATAAGAGAAGAAACCTTAGTAGTAATGCTTTAAATATATCCCATTGACTAGGATATGGAGCTCCTCTCCATCCAACTTTGAGAGTTGGAAGTGCATTGTGTGATTAGATATGGGCCACCCCATAAACCATCAAACTTTGTGTGTCTCCCTGACATGGCCCTATCTTCATCATATTTTAAAACAATATCTCCCTTCTTGAAAATCCTCATCATGGATCTCTTATAAAAATATTTCTTTGTTTGTTATTAGAGAGTAATCATAGCATGCATAACTTGATCTCTTATCTTCTTAAGCTCCATCAACTCACATAATCTAAATTTCATGATTTCATTCTCCATTAATTATATCTTATAGGTAAGATCTAAATTTGGTAACTCGAGTGAGATATGAATTCTATCTTCCTTTCCATAGACAATTATATAGGGTGAGTTTCCAATTACTCTCTTTGATGTAATCCTATCAGCCCAAAGGGCTATCTTCAACTTTGTGTGCCAAGTCCTTTGATTTTCCTTCATTGTCCTCTTAATTATCCTAATTAATTTATTTTTTATGGACTCAACTGGTACATTCCATTGGGGATAATAGTTGGAGGAGGTTATGAGATAGATATCATGCTTTAAAACCCATTCACTTGTCCTTACTCCTAGAAAAGCTAATGCATTTGTTGAGATTATTGTTTAAGGGGTTCTAAATCTTGTTACCATACCTTCATAGAAGTCCAAGACTGATTTTTCATTTTCCTCCTTAAGATCTATATCCTCCACCTATCTCACAAAATAATCAGTGGCTATCAACATCGACTTATGACCAAAACTAGAAGGTGGATTGATTAGGCATATGAAATCCAAACCACATTGCATATAAGGTTGCCAAACCTATATTGGATGAAGAGAAAAGGTAGATATATTTTTTTTCCCATAAAAAAGAGCACATTTTTTTCATTTCCTTACCCAAGCATGAGTGTCCTTAAACAAACTAGGCCAAAAGTAACCAGCCCTCATAATCTTAGTAACTATGGTTCTTAGAGAAAAATGACCACCAGTTGGTCCATCATGAAATTAAAACAATACTTTATCATCCTAATCAAAATCAAGAACCTTAAAGTTACACCCAAAAATTCCTTTCTAAATGGCAATCCATCAATAAGTACATAAGGAATGGATTTCAGCCTAAATTACCTTCTTTTAGTCCTATCAAGACCTTGTGGACACTCACCAATTTGAAGGAAATGGATCATGTCTTGTGTCAAAATTATCATGGATGAAGGTGTATCTATCATAGATTCATCTTGAATTAAAAAACCAATTTATTTTTGCTCTTTTAAGTCTGAATAAAGATGCTCACATAACCCTTTCCCTTTCACTAGCTTTGTTGTCTTAATCTCCACATCATATTCCATCACCTTTATCATCCAACCTTCCATATTTTCATTCAAATATCTGATAAATATAAAATATTTCACACTAGGATGAGGCACAAAAATGTTAATCTTATTCTTAGACAATATATGCCTAAAATTTTTAAAACTCCTTATGATTGAAAGTACTTGTTTCTCAACATATGTGTATCTTACCTCATAGCCTTCTGAACACTGACTAAAGATGATGATAGGTTGTTCATAATTTTTACCATCAGCTTGAGTAATCATTTTAGATATTACCTATTCATTCCCAAAAGTATACAAATTTAAATCTTTTCAAAAGTTAGGACCTGCAAGGGTAGGATCTTAGGCAATGGCTTGCTTGATCTCCTCAAAACTCTCTTTCTTCCTTCTTGTCCAAGTGAATACTTCGTCTTTCCTTAGCATGGAGGTTAAGGGATTAACCAATTTAGTGAAATTAGGAATGAATATCTTTATGAAATTTATCTCTCCAAATAAACTTTACAAACCTTTCTTATGTTTAGGAAAAGACAATGCCAAGATGGCACTTAGCCTTTCGAAATCAATAGATAGACCTTTCTTGGAAATAATGTGGCCTAAGAGTTTACCTTCATGAATAGAAAACAAACACTTTTTTGGATTTAGAGAGATCCTAAATAGCTACACCTTTAAAAAATATGCCTTAGGTGATTCAAATGATCTTTTGATTTCTTGGATAAAACGGTTACATCATCAAGATATAACAATATAATGTCATTGATTAATCCTTGAAAATCCATATCCATTGCATGTTGAAAATTATCTCCATCATTAGAAAACAAAAAATTCATTTTCATATAAGCATATGTACCCCATTTAGTAATAAATTTTGTCTTATATTGGTCACCTTCCTTCACTAAAATCTGATTATACCTAGAATACCCATCAAGGAGAGAAAACCTTTCACTACCAGCCACAACTTGCAAGATTTGTTTCATGGAAGGGAGTGGGCATTGATCCTTGAAAGACACTCTATTCAAGTACTTAAAATCAACACACAACCTTATCTCTCCATTATTTTTCATAACAAGAACTAGGTTTGCCAACTGACATGAATGCTTAATGGGAAAGATGATTTTTGACTCAATTAGTTTGGTGAGTTCTTTCCTAATGAAAGGCTCAATATTACAATTTATTTTCCTTTAAATTTTCTTAATAGGTTATGTATTCTCATCTAACTCTATAGTATGTCGATCTAGATTTGGATCAACACCTTTTAAATCACTATACTCCCATGCAAAGACATCAAAAAATTATTTACATAACTTAATGAAAGCATGCTTCTCTTCACTAGTACATACCTTCCCAAGTGCAAGCAATTGATATTTTAAGATTTGGATGTTATCGTAGTTTTCCTGCTTGGAATATATGCTTATCTTCTCTTTCTTCAGTTGGTCATCATCATTGAATATGTTCTCAACAAAGACTAGGCCTTTAGGGAATTTTTTAGACTTCAATTGCACATTTTTCCCTCCATATTGTTGTTGTCACTTAGATTAATTCTTAGAAGAAAACTCAACTTCTTCTTGTATAAAAAGTGTTATTTGTTTATCACTATATAACACCTACCAATTAGTGACATTAACTAATATAGAGGGCCTTAAAATCACATTTAGATGAGGTTGGTTTTTGTATTCTCATGAAAGAGTCCTTCTCATGCATATAATAGACCACAAGACTAGATTCCTTAATAAACTTATAAGGATCATGTTTATATTATGCATTTACCCACTCATCTAGGAATAAATTAGAAACTCCCTCAAGGGAAGATGATGGAGATTGGTCAATGTGAAGCTCCTCTTCATCAATGATGGCATCATTAATATTTTCCACCTTAGTTGAGTATGGTTCTAAGTGATCTTTGTGAATAGGTTAAGATTCAATCTTCACCTTAGTGCCATACTTTATTCTAAACACCATGTAGAACCAATTAATTTCCAAGTACCCACCTATTTTAGCTATAAAATCTCTTGACAAGCAAAGGGAAAATTAGGGGGGTAAATCTACCACCACCACGTCATGAGGAATGTAAAATTTAGGACAAGAATTAAGTATCAAATTCACATTTTTTACTATCCCCAAAGTCTTGGCTAGTGATCCATCCAATTTTAATACTCCCTTAGTCATTGTCTCATACTTTAAGCCTAGTTTATTAGCTCTACATTTGGGCATAACTTAAGTGTTATCCCTACTATCTATTGATTGGGTTCCATTGATTGGGTAAGCAAGTTGGCCCACCTAGACATTTCAATGTGGTGATCGTGAATGGAACCCAATAAATTTATGGTCAAGTAAATAAAAATTAAAAGACTCCTCCATTTTATCTCTCTTTAATTTTTCTTTACTTGACCATCAATTGATTGGGTTCCATTCACTAAGACCATATTGACATGTCTAGGTGGGCCAACTTGCTTACCCAATTCATGTAGTTCCTTTTGAAGTATTTATTTATTCCCTAGAATTTTCACAAAGTCCCATAATGAGATATTTATTTGAATCTTATTCATCCAGTCCACCACATTGATAGGAGGATTGTTCACTTTAAGCAAATCTTTAGGAACACCAACGCCTTGTGAAGTAGCTTCTATAGGAGCTATCCTAAATTTTGGAATCCTATAATTTTATTGAAATTTAGGAGCTTTATTATATAAAATTACCATAGGAGATTATGTAGGGGTCAAAAAAGGTCCTTGATTGGTTCCTTGAACTCCATCCATAGATCTAGTGTTGGCAGCCACACTAGCATTGATGTTGTTTGAATTTTCTAAGTAATTAATGAGAATATAATCAGATTTTAATTGACCACCTTCCATCCCATGTTGCATTGACATCTCAAAACTTGGAACTTGTGGTACTTTATTTCCTTACATTTTCATGGTTTGGCTATGCATCTCATTTGCATAAAAAACTTTTTCTTGACATTTCTCAAAAGAAGGGTTTTTTATAGTTGTTCTTGAAAAAGATTATTTTGGGTGGGAACAAGGGCTTTGGAGGATGATGAAGAATTTATATTATAGCTTTGATAAGTCCTAGCTTAGGTGATTTGACCTTGTCCATGCATATTGTTTTGAAAGGGAGGTCTATTGGTTTTCCAAACTAGTTATAACATTGATATGGTCTATAGCATTGAGCTTGTTGCCTCTTGAGGAAAATTAGTTCATTGGTAACACTTTGAAACAAATGTTTTACCTTATGGACTTCATTTGAAGGAACTATAGTAGATTTGTCATGACTAGGCAAAGGGGCTAATGTAGGCAATGCAACTTGATTAGGAGGTTGTAAATCAGGGAACAAAAGCATTGGGGGTCTAGGAGCTATCTTCCCTACTTAGACAAGACAATTTTTTGCATTTATATCTATCTCATAGGTATCAGGGAGTATATTCCCCCCATAGATTGAATCATCATGGAAACATCACTATTTAATTTCTTTAGGTAATACAAAAATGCATAGTTTGGTGTAGGCATCACAAGAGCTAGGATCATATCCCATGGTTTTTGGAACCTAGTATTAAGCTCTTGCATGAATTCATGTGGTGCCCTCTTGATTGTGGTCAATTTCTCATCTATATATAGTTGAACACTCTTTTCTCTAAACCTATAAGTTAATAGATCCCCCAACTCATCCCATGAACCAATATAATTTATATCTAGGTTCTCATACCAATCCAAAACTTTTATTTTAAAAGACAAGGCTAAAAACCTAATAGATACATTTTCTTGGGTGATGTTATGGATATTAAAAAAGTTTTATATATTCCTAATGTGCTCAATGGAAATAATAGGACCATCCCCACTAAAAGATGGGACACTTTTGAGGGTTGCTCTTGGGATTTGATCATATTGGGAAAGATGCAAGGGAGATGCCCTGATGAAAGGCACAAAAATTTGTCTTCTATCCATCTTGGAATGATAACTATGGATTTTATGAATGTAATGTAACACAAATATATAATATTTAAACAAAAAATCTATTTTATAAGGATGAGTGTTGACAAACCTAAACCTTTTGGTGGAATATGGAGGTAGTTGCACAAATTTAAAAGGTACACCTTTAGAAATAGACCTAGTGGTTACCTTTGGCATGGAAAGAAGGACCGATCATCAACCAAAGACTTGAATTCTTTAATGGAGTCACCAAGTACTGAATGTACATGTTTCTTTCAACTTCACTTATGTTAAGACTAGCACCAATCTTGAACAATCTTCTAGGACTTAGAAGTCCCATTGGGCATGCTAAAAACTATTGACACTTGGATTTACACCCTTGAGGAGATTATTATCTCTCCTCATCTTAATTTCACAATGAAAATATCTATGTTGATGTTGGTGGTACTATTATTGAGATGAATCTCTAATAGGGATAGTTACCTCGATGCAATTCTTTGAAGCACTCTCTAACCTATCAATTCATGTATGAAAAGGGTTTCAAAAAATAATTAAGAAACCAAAAATTTGATGCACCAATGTTTATCTCCCCCTATTTGACTAAAAATATCATACTTAAATACTAACAAAGTTTCTCTCACACAAAAATCACAATTCCTTGTACATTATCACATCAACCTTTTACATGTTAGATTCAAGAAGGCATTCAAAATTGAGGGAAACAGATGATTCTAAGAAGGAATACCATCATAGACCACTTCTAAAACATATATACACTAAAAATAATAATAACAAGGACCTACAATAAAACTCTTTTTGCACATTTGTTAGGTAACTGAAGATGACATTTTAGGAAAGATAACCTCTCACTAAACAAGAACAACAAGATTTGAACCAATACTCAATAGTATAGCATGTGAGGGGGAAAATAACTTGTATTATTTCTTCAAAAGGTCTTTCAAGTACAAATATGGCATGATTTTCCCAATAACTAGTGGAGGCTCCTGAAAAGAGCCTAAAAAATGCATATATATAGCTTTGAGAGAAAAATCAAGCAAAGGAAGTCCAAAGGACACTCAGACATGTGTCACCTTGAGGATATCAATTATAATTGGATGTGAAAGAGGAGTGAGGTGAGTCATGCCATGTTATGAGGTATACTTATCTAAAAAAGGTCATAATAATGGTGAAAAGTGGCTTAAAACATTTACAATTGGCACAAGAAACTGCTTCTATCTAAGATCATCCATGAGCATTCAAAACTAAAAACATGGGAGTTGACACATAGCACCATTGAGGGAAATAAAAATCATGACAAAACTTAAAAAATGGTCCTCCTAACCACTAGCCATCCTTTGGACACCTATATTTCTTGATTTTGTGGAAGCTCTTTGATTTGGTCAACTACCAGCAACAACTTGAACCATCGACCTTCCTATTTTTTGCTTGCTTTATCTATGCAATAGATGCTTGGGATTCTACCATTTGTTACCTCCACATTTTATCTCAAGCTCCCACCAAGCTTTTTGACTCCAATGGCTATTCAACACAATTTTAAATTGATGTTTTTAGGGCCATCACCATTCTTATTCATTTAAGATATTTTCCTAAGACACTTTTTGCCATGGTCACTTTATTTCGGCACTTTTCCTAAAAGAATTCATTCAAAAATTTTGATTTTGACAATTTATGTGGAAAATTTTCCCACAAACAAGGTATTCAAGACATTGTTTAAGTTCTCTTTGACTATTCCTTTTGTCACTTTCCAAAAAGGTACCCTTCGGCTTTGGAAATGCTCTTCAAACATGGAAAGTGCCATTTCAAGACCTCTATATGGGGAGTTTTTGCTTACAAGATATATTTCAAGGAAATGTTTTGGGTACTTGGTTTAAGGGTACTTGTCTCCACCTATTTCCTTTGGGATTTTCTATTGGGCCTATTTGTATTGGGTCTTTTCATTTGAGACTTTTTCCCAAAACAATTCCTTTGGCCCCTTTTTCTGCATTAATTCTTTTAGACTATTGGATGACCCTTTGGGTTTTCTAAATGGACCAATTGGGAAGGACACTTGCCTAAAAAATACACTTCAGAAACTTTACAGAGGACCATTCAAAAATATTGAAGTGCCCTTCAAAAAAATTGCAAATGACCCCTTTGAAAAGATTGAAGTGGACCATTTCCTATAGAAGTAGCATTTAAAAAAAAATGTTTCAGATAAAATGTTTAAAACAATCCTTTCATAAATATTGTGTAGATAATTTTCCCAAATGAAATCTAACCCCTAGCTTGAAAATATAAGTGACAACATCACAGTATGTATAAGAATAAATGTATTCATTCTTATGTTCATTTTATTTTCAAAATTAAAATATTCACATTTATTTGATATGACATTGGCTACTTATTTTCAAATGAGCATTGTTGATAGATATACTAAATTTTTGTGACCAACACAGTGTGGGTGGACTAATTTAAAAACTTCTTCCTTTATTCCTCAAATATGTCAAGGTACATGCTCAAATTATTATTATTTATTTCAAATTCATTCAAAACAACATGAATATCAAATTTAACTTGGTTATGAGCAAGGAAGCTACACAAATGTATAAGATCTATTTGGTAGACTAGAATCACATCAATAAATATTATGTGCCAAAAAAACACTAAAGCCAAATGGAAAATAAAATAATATTTAATACTTAAAATAACCTATTAAAATTATAAATTATCTCCTCTTCATCATACCATATGTACTACAAGATTGGCAGATATATAGGATAATGAATGGTATTGGAAAACATAAATTTGGTTATAATGAACTCATTAGAAAATGTCCAGCGAATGTGCACACACCTAATAAGGATTCATCACATGATTAAATGCTAAAGATATGTGCACACAATTAAGTCCATAAATAGAGATTAAATATCTTTAGTGGGAAAAAATAATGATATGACTGGATAAATGCCATCTATTCTAATGTAAACACTCCAATATACTCACTCAAATGATAGTGCGGGAGATAAAACAAAAAATAATTGGTCTCAACTACTAAAACGGATAAGATATAGGTAAAAATAGAGTAAAAATAAAGAATTAAGGACTTCATTATAGGCCCCCCCCAAGGACAAATTGCTTCACCCGAATCAATGCTCAGTACTAAATGTAATGATGGAATGATAAGGGCTCAATAAAGTTGTTAGAAACCTAGTTAGTTGTAGAAAAAAATCCAAAGAAATTAATCCATCCTAAATAATTTATCAAGTCAAGTGCATTCAAATATTAAAATCTTTGGTTCATTTATGCTTAATAGGAGTACATAAAGTAGAAATATTTTTTTTTCATAATAAAGAATAGTAGGACTTTGTTATGTCAAACCAAAGTCTCCTAGCAACTATCAAAGCTAAATTATATCCTGAATTAATTTAACAACACCTATATAATACACCTTAATAGAGTAAAATGTAATAATTATATTCTTTTTTCATGACCATGCAGCTAAACCAGAACCAAGGTTGAAAATAAATCTACAAGTGGATTTGTGAGTATAACCATTGTAAACAAAATCTGATTCAGTACAACCTATAAGTTGTGGATAGTTATATGATGTGTACTATATACCAAAGTGTTTGGTTCCTTAAATTTATAAACAATTTGCTTAGATGATTTATATCTACTCTCATATGGCTCATGTGAAAAATTAGAGACAAGGTTCACAGTGTAAGTGATATTGGGGTGTGTGTGTGTGTGTGTGTGTGTGTGTGTGTGTGTGTGTGTGTGTGTGTGTGTGTGTGTGTGTGTGTGTGTGTGTGTGTGTGTGTGTGTGTGTGTGTGTGTGTGTGTGTGTGTGTGTGTGTGTGTGTGTGTGTGTGTGTGTGTGTGTGTGTGTGTGTGTGTGTATGTGTAAGATCTTCAAATGGATTCTTCAAAGACTTTGTATGTTCTTGTTGAATTGCTATCAATAGACTAATAATTTTATCATGATGTTGGTTAGATCAAGAGACTTGGATTACATGGATTCATGTATTTAATGATATAAGGAAGGCTTATAGATTTTATGTGTATGATAATTATAATTATTTTTATAATGGAGGGGTGGTATATTTAAATAGAGGAAAGATGGAGAATTAAAAGGAATTAAAAATTCCTTGGAACCCTCTATAATTAGAAGATTATAGAGAAGAGGGCCAAGATATAGAGGATTATATAATTGGAGAATTTTATAATCCATTAGGAGGATAAGAAATATTAATAAATTATTAAATGAGGTGATTATATTGATGATTAGGGACTAGAGATGCAGGAGCTCATAGGAATAGGTTAGGTAAGGTGCGATTGGAATTTAAAATTCCAATATAATGGATAAGTGGGATTAGTTAGTGGATAATAAGGAATTAGGAAGGGAGATAATAAGAAATTGACTAGAAGGGGTGATATTTATATGAAATTAAAAGAGATAAATGTGATTGGATGAAATAAGTTAAATTAGTGTCGACTAATAGTAATATTAGTGATGATAAATGATGTAGGAAATTTTAGATGTATACGTTTTACCCCTCTTTGAAATGGAATTGTGAGTGATGAAGTAGGAGTAATGGTATTTCAAAGAATAAAGACTCTTATGGATGAATGTTAGTAAATGATTTTAGTGGATATGATGCCCCCTCAAGGGGACACAAAAAAAAGAATGGGATTGACGGCCACTTATTAGAGGAAACAAGGGGTAGGATGTGATAAAGAGATAATGGGTTGGGATGATAGATGGGGATGGATGATGAATAAGATGAAATTGATATTAGCCGTGAGCTAAAAATTAATGATGACCCTAGAAAAGATGTATGTATAGGTATTATAAATGATAGGGTCACAGTTGTCAATTAATTGTATGGGGAATCAACTGTAACATGATGATGATAAGACAAAAGGTTGTAATCTTTAGACATAGCCCAATTAAGGAGACATGTTAGGGAGAGTTGTAGACCAAGATGATTGATAGGAAGGGCCACGAGTTATCAACATATCCCAAGAAAAGACACATACATAGGAGAACATCAAGAAAAAATAAGTCAATGAATTGATAAAATTATTGACAAGTGTAGTTCAAAGCTGAAGTCAAGTGATATGATGAAGGGGATAAGATAGGAGAGACAATATGCCCCTTTTTTAAATGGCATTAAAAATGGATGAAGTGGAAGGACTAATGGTTTTTTAAATAAGAAAGACACTCATAGATAAATTTTATTAAATGATGTTAGTGGATATGGTGCCCCTCGAGGGGACATGTGGAGAATAATGAGATAGATGGCTACTTGAAAGATGAAACGAGGTGTGGGATGTGAAATGTGAGATAGATGATGAAGAAGATGAAATTGACATGAGAATTGAAGTAAAAATTGATGATGCCCTTGGAAAAGACATATGCATAGGGACTGGAAATGACTGCATCACAATTATCGACACATCTATAAGTGGAATCAACGATAACATGATGATGATAAGATAAAAGGATAAAATATTTCAACATATCTTAAACAAGGACACATGTTAAGGATATTTGCAAACCAAGGTAAGACTAATTTAATAATATTAATTATGAGTGTAGCTCAACCTAAAGTCAAGTGATATGGTAATAAAGAGATGATAGACAATAAATGATATGATCAAGTTATCAAAATACTAAGGGGAATAATTGGATTGTAATGCATTGAATCAATGAGCCACCATGTGATTAATTATTGATGATTCCCATAGTAAGGACTAAATCAAAGGACCAAGATATGATAATAAAGATACAATCTTGATCATGCCCAAATACAGGGAGGAAACTATAAATTTTAAATGATGAATTGATCAATCAATGATAATGAATAATTAATGGAAAAAAAGATGGATGTTGTGATTTTTTGAACGCAATTGATAGGTGTGGGTGATTGATGAAAATATTAGGGATATGATTGTGGGCATGGTTATTGATCAATATACCAATTGATTAATGATTGATATTATATCTCAAGGATTTGACTAATGATAAATGACAAGATAGATGTGATAAATGATGAGGAAAGAGCTGAGAGTGGCCGAGCTAACCTTAGACATGTTATGTGACTAAGCATGGCCTACATAGTATGAAAAGACCTTAGGTTAATGTATTTTAGATTAGATTACAATATGATGATGATGGATTAGAATATTAGGATGATCATGATTGTTAGACATGTTAGTTGTTAAATGAATAGAAAGAGATGTTACATTTTGAGATGTTGACAACTAGAGAGACGATAGATGATTGAATATGATGACAAAGGACTTGAAGGAATGATTGGATATTAGTTGAATGGATTGGTATGATTGAAGTGAAGATAAATGACTAGGGTAAATGATTGGATATGGGATATTAGATGTTATGATAGGTGATCGAGGATATGATAAATTATGAGTGTGGTCTATTATCAAGCCATCATTGCTATAATAAGTAAAATTATAGTCTAATCAATCCATTGTAAATATAGCACTAGGAATTATTCCCCATGATATAAGTATGGCCAGGTGGATGTTGTGAAAAATTTCATAAAAATGGGTAAATGGTGAACTTTGCATAATCAAAAACACCTAAAATCATCATTATAGATTTTGGTGTCAGCATAGCATCCTCATTCATTGTACAAATAAACATGATGCAAGACTAAAAATAAAAATATAGGCAAACAAAACATAATACAATCAAATATATACATGATAAAAGACATAAAAACAAGTCAAACAACATAGATTAGACAAGTAACACACAAATATCTACATGCAATGTCATTATGTTTTATCTAATTATCTTGATGAGAGTTGACAAGATGATTGATTGTGTAATGATTTAGACTAAGTTGATCATGATGATGTGAATTTGATTAATATTATGGACTTGGAAAAGGTATGGAATTAGAGTAGACTAGGGATGGACCACTAGTAGACATGAAATATGATAAGACGACTAGGATATAAGATAGGACAAGATGATAACATGCCTAAAACATTAGATAAGACAACATATGACAAGATATAAGACATGAAAGTAAGGAGAGTTAGGGAATAATACAAGGTAAGAGGAAAATAAGATGGAGAACAAAAGGACTAGGATAAGATGACTGGGATGTATAAATTAAGACAACTTAGATGTTTTGGGTTTTTTAGATTTTATAATTTGTAGAGGTTTTGGAATATTTTAATTTTTATGTGTTTTTTGAATATGTATGTACACTATAAAAAGGGGGTTACTATCAAAGGGAATACCAAGCCTAAAAATTAGGATAATGATGGATGGAATAAATGGATGGGATGACAAAATGATGAGGGTGATGCTAAAAGGGGGATGATGACAAAGGGAAAATGGACTATAGATTGACAATAACCACATCATGAAGGGGCCAGATAGCTAGTTTCCTAAGTGTCCATATGAGGATATTCCAAGATGATCTCAAAATATTTATCAAGACATGTTCCACTCCCTTTCAAAGGTCTAGACTGGAGGAGATTATGAACATGATAGGATGCATAATAGGATGAGTAAAAATAATGAACAAAGGGATAAGATAAATAAGGATGGCATGGAGGGGATTGAAAAGGGATGAATGTTTCCCCTAAGTTTTCATGTACAATGTGGATAATAGATTATTTTACCATAACATCATAAACTAGTTTTCATCAAGGTTCTTGCCCAATGTGCTAAAAGACTAGTTTTTACCATTGGATGAATGATTTTTTTTACTTTTTTTGGTTTTATGAATATTTATTTATTAGATATGGGTGTGAGATGTAGGATTTAAATACTTTATTATTTTTTAACTAACACCTATTCTAGAGAGATGTGATTCTAGGATCAAGTTGTCATTATTGGATGTGTTGATGTCCTTGTGACCTTAGTTGACTCTTGATTGAGACCCATCCAAACTTATAGACCAGGTGTCTTTGTCACCCCTATGAGAGACAATACTACTTGGTTAGGTGATGTGAGGTATAGATTAGATTAGATATTGATTCTGATGCTGATGTGGACATGTTAGACTTGAGTGGATGATAGTACTTGATTAAATTATGGGTTTGTGATAAGAAAGTGTGAAAGGTATTTGAGGCTTAGGACTAGTAGTAAATATCATTGAAGTTAGAGATTTTGTATTTGATTGGTGCCATATGATAAAATACTTTAAGATATCCAAGACAATTTGACTTCATAGTTCATCTTTGGTGTGATTATTTGAAGGATTATCAACCATGTTGATATTTCTTTTGATATTATTTTGGTTTATTGATTGGATTTGACTTTGACTACCCCCTATGCCTAAGACTAGGCTTCACCCAAGGATATCAATATTTGACTTGATATAGGATGATTATTTTGACATTGATAGTCTTGTAGTGCCTTACAGAGGGTTTCACTAGGGGAAGATTATTTTTTATTAAGATGATGATTTGAATTTTATTAATTTTTCCTTATTGGATCAAATATGATTTAATCATCATTTATGACATTTTGAATATGTTCTTGGACTTATAAACATTTATTGTACATATTATGTTGCTCAAATAGCGGTTCAATGATGTATGTTCTTGTTCATCCATATGGAGGGAGGTAATGAAATGATCATTAACTAGAATTAATGGATATATGGTGGATGAAGGTGGGAGAGATGGTAGGACAAGGTCAATGAGTGGTGAGTTGGAAAAAATGTCCTCAAAGGGGTTTTTAGGAGACTTAATTTAGACATCAGATAAAATCTCTTCAAAATCAACAAAAGAATCACTAAAACTATTTATACAACACACATACAGTACCGAATTAGATCTTATCTGACTATCTTTGATAGATAAAGCTTGTAAAAATTATGTTATGACTTCATCAGCCTGATTAGGATCAAAATATATGATTTGTGTTTGGTTGACATTTGGAGGTATCCTCAGAAGGGAAGGCATAGTCAACATTTGATGAAACATATATAAGGGATGATGTTTTTGATGAGGAATTCAATTCCAACATGGGTATTGAACATGATCCTAATGTAGATAACACTCATGTTGACTCCAATGTTAATTATAATGTATATGATGTGATGGTTATAGTAGGATATTTATCATCCACCTATGACCTCTCAATGTAGGGCCTTTGAGATGATGGAGGGATAATGGATTCGATAGGTCCATGGAAGAGAAACTTATTAAAAAAGGGAGGACTCGGTTCATGTGAAATTGACTCATCTTTAATGGAGGATTTGTAAAATATGGGGGTACCATGAAGGATAGATGTGGTGTCTTGACATTGGCATAGAAAGGGAAGGGCTTGATCATGATAAAGAATAGAATCTTAGCATTCCTCTTCATATTCACTTGTATATGTAGACTCATTTGATTCATTCTATATTTAAATCTCACCATGGTCGATGAGGCCTTAAACATTGTTTGGTAAATTATGGCATTGATTAATGGTATTCCCATAGGTTTGCTTATACCAAGAAGGCTTAAGATTGGTGAGACTAAGATGTCATATGGGTGGATAGACCATCATGTCAATAGAAACAAGCTAGTGGAAGAGGGCTTCTAGGGATATAAGAAGGTTAGTATAGGGCTTATCTTCACTTATTTATTTTGGTGATGAAGCATTAGACTTTAGATCATATGGTTACTGACATGATTGGTTGGGTAGACTAATAGTAGATAAGGTGGAGAAGATATGATTCCCTTTGCTAGTGTAGGAAGGGGTAGATGACTAGGTATGACTAGTGGATGAAGGTTTCTAATGGGACTAGGTGGTGAAAATACTATGATTTATCTGACATGGATGGATGAAGATTGGAGATAATATTAGGTGGACATTGTCAAACTCTATAGGATATGGAGTGCTCATCTCCAGTAGATGAGAAAGGAGCACATCCCTATTAGCAATGAGGCATTTCTCAATTTGGGTATTGATCAAATTTATTTCGAATGCCATGGATAAACATGAGATAAATTATGAATGATGTTGTCCATCATCCCCAATCAACAAGTGTGGTGTATTTCATGGGAGGATTGAGGGATGGAAATGGATTGTGTGGAATAAATTTGGAAAAAGGGCTTACTTTCATCTGATCTCAAGTTTGACTAGATGATCTAAGATGTTGAATGGGTTAATTCAAGATTAATTATACCATTTTATGGTGTGATCTATACTTCAATGATTAAGAATTGACTTGATTAGGTGAGATACAATAATATCTAAGATTTTATAGGGGTTAGACTGGTTCAGGAGACTGATTTTGACTAGGGATAAATTAGAATAAGACTAGATCAAGATGAAGATGATTTACTCAAATAAGATTAAAGGATTTTATTAATAGGTTCATACAATTATGATTTTGTGTATGACTCAAACTTGATTAGACACAAGAAAGCTAGTGATGAGGACCTTGATATGAAAAAAAAATTTGCCAATGTGGATGAGGACTAAAGTATGACAATAAGCATGATGCATAGACAATGGGATGAGTCAGATTAGACTATGATTAGGAATAGGTTTTATAAGCAAATAATATGGTGATGGACAAGTTAATTAGGATATACAAGTTCAAGATGTGTGGTGTGATTAAGACAAGGTAAGCAACAAGTTTGGAATAGGACCCTAAGGATGATTAAAAGTGATATGGTGACAAAGAAGAATAGGGTGGTGGATTAAGTCTTAAGTGATAAAGATTATGCTAGGGATGATTAATGTTAAGTTGAAGTGAATAATATAAGGTTAAATTATGATATGATGTGATGAATAAATGTCAAGGTTGGATAAAGGTTTGTATGTGATGGGTGTATGACTAGATTTAGATGGATGAGGCTAGACTATGATATGACTAATATGAGAGGGGTGATGAGACGTAGATAAGCCACAAGATGAAATAAGTTTAAAAGGGTGTATAAATAAAATATGCATGAGAGGATATTGATAAGGATGTATATAATGTTATGATGATGAGATAAATATATACAAGATGATATGTGAAAGAGACCTATATAGGTAGGTATAGGCTTGGGTAAAAGACTAACTCGGCTCATACATAACATGGGTCTAGAACAACACTCACCAAATCAAAAACAAAATAAAACTATTATTATTAAATTAATTTCAGTGTGTAACTCGATGACTACACTATTTAATAGATTTGATAGTGAGGTTGTAGGTTGGTAACCTATTATAGAATCTCCCAAACCCTCTCAGTCCCATTTGCACATAATGATCACTTAGGAACTAGTACTAACTTTGATATAAAGTCACCTATTAGTGTCGATATAGGCAAGGTATGTGGGGAAAATTTTTGTGTAGGGTGTTGTCTGATGCCTGGGTCATAGAATTAACTCTTTCCCTTCATGGGAGAATTGTATGGGGTCAAACACTTGGCTTTATGACAAATATCCCTCTTATTTAGACTTTGATATAACACAAAGTGTGGATTAATATGTGGTGGTGAAATCCATGGTCACTATCTCCCTAAGACTATGGCAAGTGCATGGGTGTAAATTCCATGTCACATTGCACCCTATAAAAGAAAATTTTGGGGTAACAAGAAAGCTGACAAAAAATTGATTTAATTGATTATTTACATATTTGAGATAGAAACAAAAGAAAATCAAATAGATCTATATATAAAATTATAATTTGATTTCTAGACTAGGCCTTGATTTATCAAATAGATAAGTTAGTGTACTTATTTAGGGCTTTCCACTTAGGTTTCCTATACAAAAATGGTTAGTAGTTTATAGCCAATTAAAATGACCTCTAGTTCATATAAAACTACACATACACAATAACACAAGGTTAAATAAATTAAAAAATTGATTTTAGAGAGGCAAAACAATATCTTACAGTTCAAAACTATGACTAACAGAGATGTGGTTTTGCAAATAATTAACTATGACAATGTAGTTTGGAAGAAAGGCCTATGGTTAGTTCAAAACCTCCTATAGAAATCAAAACTACCCATGTCGAGAGGCAATTTTTATATTAATAGGAAAAATAATAAGTTTCTGAAGTGGATTACAAAATGAAATATTTACAATGCCAAGAGTGATATTATTCTACATGGATCATGATTATATTAGATGTTATTAAGCATAAGTATTATGAAAACTACTTGTGAGAATCAATTATGCCTCTATCGAGATGCGATTTTACAACAAGGCAAATTAAAGTGAAATATATGCAAATTAATAGAAAATTCAAGATTTCTTAAGATGGATAATGTCTAAAGATTCAAACTGATTACTAGACTACTGATTATTTTGGATTATTAAATATGGACAACAATAGTTTGTATTTCAAAATCACCTATGCATGCTTAAAATAGCTTATGGAAAGCAGAATCACTTTTACAGAGAGGCAATTTTATAAAGATAAAAAATTGTAGTATATATAAAATATGCATAAACATCTTATCAAAATTAACCTTTCTATCTAAAAAGAAATTACATATTTATGTTTAAGGACAAGAAACTAGAATGCCAACAACTTTTATCTAATTACATGCAAAAAATGCTTCTACAGTTGTCAAAACTGCCTCTGAGATTCAAAACTGACTTTGTGGATAGGTGATATTGCACAATGTATTTACAAGGGTTATTTTAGGGATGATAAGTCTATCTGAGTAGAATCACTCCTTCCCTAAAAATAAATAACAACCAAGGAAAAGGAACAAAATATATTAGATATTAAAGATCATAAGTTTAACTTTGTGATTTTATGTCCAAGTCAAAACTGCCTCTTGTAAAAGCAAAACCATAGGTAGGAATCAATATTGTGACTAGTGACAGAAGATTTTGATTAGTATGAAAGACCTATTGATTTAAAGACAATTAAAACTTTACTTATATTCCCGACAATAGAAAAAGATTAGTCAAGAGCATAGAAAATAATAGGAAGTCAAAGTGACCAATGTTTGACATTTATACTTCATTTAGTCAAAACCACAACAAGACTAACAAAACCACAACTAAAAATCAAAATTGCCTATGTTGAGAAAATATTTTGCAAAGTACTAGAAAGTAATCAAGAAAGCCAAAAGTTATTGGTTAGTCCATACAATTAAGTAAAATTGCATATAGGATATGCAATATTTCCCGCACAATAATTTAATTTACAATGCAATACCACACTTCATCTGGGATGCAAAATTTTGAAAATTTTAGATCCCAATCTTATTCTAACTTGTCTTGAAATATGATTTAATATATCTAACATACACAAGGGCTAGTTTAAAGAGGACTCCAACTATGGTCACCAATGTATGCTTGTAATTTTTGTGTTATGGATCTAATGTACCAAAAATAGTAAATGAACCCAAAAATTACAAAAAAAACTCAAAAGGAGAAAAATGTGGGAGGAAATCATAAATTAGATAAAGATTATTTTCTCATCTTGGATTCAGTTTAATATCTTCAAATGGATTCTTCAAGGATTTTGGATTTGCTTGTTGGATTGCTATTGATAGACTCAGAATTTTATCACAATGGTTACTTGATCAAGAGACTTGGATTGCATGGATTCGTGAATTCAATTATAGTAGGAAGTCTTAGAGAGCTTATGTGTATGATAATTTTTAATTACTTTCAAAATGGAGGGGTGGTCAATTTAAATAGAGGAAAGAGGGAGAATTAAAAGGAATCAAAACATCCTTGGAAGCCCCTAGAATTAGAGGTTTTTAGAGAGGAGGAATAATATAGAGAGGATTCTAGGATTGGAGAATTCTAGAATCCATCAGGAGGATAAGTAAGATTAGTCAATGATTAAATGAGTTGATTAGATGGATGATTATTGATTAGGGATGTAAGAGAGACTAGGAATAGGCTAGGGTAGGTGGGATTGGAATTTAAAATTCCAATATAATGGACAAGTGGGATTAATTAGTGTATAATAGGGAATTAGGTGAATTAATTGATTTTTGGGGTAGGAATAAGGTTAGCAAATGAAGCATAAAAAAGAGAGATAATAAGAAAATGACTAGAAGGGGTGGAATTAGAATAAATAAATGTGATTAGATGAAATAAGTGAAATTAGTATCGATTAATAATAATATTAGTGATGATAAATGAAGTGATTAACTCTAGATTTATATAATTTCAAATGAAGCATACAATTTTCCATTTCTTTCATACTTTTATTCTTTCGCTCAACTACACCATTTTTTTGGAGTCTATATGACAATGTGAATTGACCTTATATGTCATGCACCATACAAAAATCATGAAAGGCATTACTATCATATTTCTTACCATTATCAATGCATATATTTTTGAGTGGAAAAGTTGATTTTTTTTCTATAAAGTCTTTCAAAGCATTGAAGGTATAAAAAACATCACTTTTACACTTGATAAAATAAACCCAAGTTTTTTTTGTTGTAGTTATCAATGAATGTTAGTAGACAACTTTATGTTGAAAAGAAGTGAGATGAAAATGTCATCAAGTCACTATGTACCAACTATAAGGGTGCATGTACACATGTGTCCTTACCTACTAGAAATGGATCCTAATTGTTGTTTTCCAAATAGACATCTAGGACACACTCCATCCATACAAGAGACCTTTGGAAGGCCATTTACAAAAAAAAATTACTGATTTATTTGATATATTTATAATTCAAGTACACTAGCCTCTCATGCCACAATTTTCTCACCGAATCACTATGACCAAAAAGAGATGAAGAAGAAAAAGACTCAAACCTATCAAAAGTGTAGAGGCTTTGAATATGATCCACGTCACATGTAACTATTATCTCTTTAAGATATTTATAGTATCTTATTAAAACATCATTGGGATTAAATTCCAAAGTTTTTCCAAAACTAAAATAAAATACATGATAAAAAAAAAAAAAATTAGAAAAAATTTTGGGTACAAGCAATACATTATTAATGCAACCATCCTACACATCAACAACGCTTGAGCCCAAAACCTCAACTCGTGAGTACTTTCCCATAACAATTTATGAGGTACTACAATTAAAAAGATAAGAAATAATATCCCAAGATTGAGTGATCTCATGGAAGCATTTAAATCTAAGATCCAATTATTATGTGAAGGAAAGTAGCCCTGGCATAAAGTGTTTTCCTTTGGCTTGATGAATGTGCTGCAGAAAAACTAAGCAGTAATTGAAATATTATGTTGTTTTTTTTTAATTCAAAGCTTCCATATTTTTAAAAAACATTTAGGATTACAACTATTTTAACTACCACAAAAGCCACAAGGATTATATGTCTTATTTTTTTAGGAGACTTAAGAGGGTTTAGTATATTGGGAGGTAGATTTTGGAGGATTGTTTGAAGGTATTATATTTGGCTTAGGCGGAGGTTTACCTTTAGATGAATTATCAACTAGTGCATGATAAGGATTAGGTAGAGCATGAGAGACATAAACTTAGTATTATCTCTAGTAATTAATTCAAAAAAAACTTTGAAGGAAGGCTAGTGAAACTCATCACCTAATGTATTTATCATGGTATAAAAAACTCAAACAAATGCATTGCATGGACATTTCAATTTTGACATAATAAAAAAATACACACCGCATCACTCTTTTTTTATCACCAACCTTTAATTATGGTTTAAGGAACTTGAATTTTATTAAAAATTCTTATATAAAAAGAAAATCAAAGGGTGAAATATCACTTAATTCTGCATCTCGCTGCAACATGTATAATTAATTTACTTTGCCAAATAGTTTTTTTTTTAGTTTTTCCCTTACCTCTTGGATTTTTGGCAGATGCTCTGTGGAATTGGAGGTTTTCTAAAACATAGAGACAATCAACCTAAGAGACTCCTCATGTTTTCAAGTATAAGCATACAAGATTCTCCACAAGCCTTCGACTAGAGGATTTGTTGTATTTTTGTTTTCTAGACATGGTAGTTGGAGACAATGGAGCTGTAGGCAGCGAATGATTAGGGCTGAGTAGATGACAAGATGGAGAGATGGCACGAAGGAGATACAACTTACAACGACCGAGTGGATCCATACAGACAATGACTTTGCACGCCAAATATAGTCAGGGTCAACTCCAGCAGGGAGACCGGAGGTGAAGAGAATGGAGGAGGTCTTCATGCAGCCGAGTCATTGTGGAGTGAACGGTTTGGGTTGATCCTGTCATGAGGATTTAGTGCCGAACTAAGCTCTAACTCCAATGCAACACCATTCGAACAAGTAAACAAACAATTACCAAGCATGCAAAGGACACCGTGTCTAAGCCTTGGAATGAGGAAAGCCGAGCGGTCCAAGGTTTATCTCAGAACCTCTTGAATGTCGATCCAACGAAGATCAAACAATGCAGTCACACCATGATGCAAAGAGACCAAACAAAATCCTTTATAATGCATGGTACGACCTGGTACAGTAAGAATGGGAGCATGCAATGAATAAATTCGCTACATTGAATGGTACAACAGTTAGATCATGGAGGAATTCCAATGGAGTGTGGACATTAAGCCATGAGTTAAGGCTTCCCCAAAAAAAATCCAATGCTTTGATACCATATTAGGGTTAAAGAGCAAAGGTTATACATATCTACATGATGAGAACCAAATTAATCATCATGTAATTAATTTCTCATAACAACGTTAAAGTTAAATGAAAAATAACATGATAGCTATTACCTAAAACAACCTATTACAACTTAAAATAAGATGATGGCCCACATTACAATAATAATCTTTATATTATATTAGGTGTCTATACAATATTATTATTATTATTATTATTTTTTGGTTGGGTGGTAGGAATGTTCATATTAAATTAGATGGGTTTTAGCCAGTTGTATCATTATTTATGTTTACTAGAGTTGTTTAAGTTATATTTGTGGACTTAGTCATGTGCATATATGTTTAGTGTTTAATCATATAATTACTCCTTATTAAGTGTGTGAAAATGAGTTAGACATTTGTCTATGAAGTTTTTATAAAAAATATTGAGTTGTCATAAATCCAATTCTCTCTCCAATATAATTGGCACTCATGTAATGCATATGGTATGATCAATAGTAGAAAATTTAGGCTTTACGAAAAAAATATTCAATGCTTTGATACCATATCATGGTTAAGATCAAGAGGTTATAAATATCTACATGATTTATCTGGAAGATGAGAACCAAATTAAGCATGTAATTATTTTCTCAAAACAACACTAAAGCTAAATGAAAAACAACATGATAGCTATTACGTAAAACAATATATTGCAATCCTAAATTTTCTCCTATTCATCATACCATATGCACTATATGAGTGGCAATCATATTGGAAAATGAATTAGCTTAGATAACTCAATATTTTTTATAACAACTTCATAGACAAATGCTTAAATCATGTGTATGCACATAATAAGGAGTAATCACAAGATTAAGCACTAAACATATATGTACATGACTAAGTCCATAAACATAGCTTAAGCAACTCTAGTAGACATAAATTATGATACAACTAGTTAAACCCCATCTAATTTAATGTGAACACTCCAAAAAAAAGTAGGGGAATTATATAGACACCTAATGTAATACAAGGATTATTATTGTAATGTTTGTAGTGTGGTCCATCATTTAATTTTAGGTACTAATTGGTGTTTTTTCATGTGTTTTTTACTTCTCTTTCTTCTATTTGTGATTGAGTTTGTCTTCTTTATTCTATTTTTTGTGTTTTATGATCTTAGGGATCCCGTCTTATCTACTATCTTTTCTTCTTTTTTATTTTTATATTATTTTTTCATTGACATATTTTCAAATTTCATCGAAGCATTCTTGTATAGATTTCATGATCTGTTGAATTTGATCCTATTATTTTTTGTGGACCCTTTTCCATCCTTCCTTCTCTTTTGTTTATGTGTGTAACATCCCCATTAGGATCTACTTAAAAATAATTGAAAATTTTTATAATTAAACAAATTATTCTTTCATTAGATTTCACCACGAGATTCTAATTAAAATACTATAAGTATAATAACTATAAAATAAGCATGTGTCATATATTTGTCACTGATCACTATCATCATATGAAATAAAACATGACTGAATATAGAAAATAATTGCATCTACTCATCCATAGCTGGTACAAACATAAATTCATTGTTATTTATACACAATAAGTAAACAATTATATCTCATCAGGTATAATGTTTCAATACTAATAAATATAATATAATGTACAAGATACATGATACAAGGCTCCACAGAGCATGAGTTCTTCGAACTCTAATATTTATGGCAATCTCAAATGTTGTCTCTAAAGAAGCACTGTTCTGAGGAGAGAGATCATCATCCAAGAAATTCTACACACCAACCATGTACCATCAATTCCCCAGACAATCTCTCATTAGAGAATGGCTCTCGCTTCAAAAATGAGTAGATAGTGACAGTGTAAGAATCTAGACAAACATGTTAGTAACCATGTGCTATATGATTTTTATCAACATATAGTGTACCATAAAAAATTATGTTCTAACATGATATCATACAAATATGTAAATCATACATATGAAATGAAAATGTCTAACTAACATTACTTTAGCTTAAAAAATTAATGATTATTTATCTCTAGGATCAGTCAAATTCATACACACCACTTGATCCTATTACTTTCATCTAACATTGTGATGCTAGTAAGCTAGTGAAGTCCATCTCACTACTTACTTAATACTCATCCATTTATGTAAATTATATTTCTCTGCCTGACTATTATATTTATCCCTTATCTTTTATGTTTGATAATGTACGTATATAGAAATAGTTTATATATATAAAAAGATATGGGGTTGATATGAGATACATATTATAGATGTATAGGCATAAGTGTTTATTGGTAGCAATATATATATATATATATATATATATATATATATATATATATATATATATATATATATATATATATGGTTACCTAAAGTTTACTAATACACATATATGTCTTTATTAACAATGATATAGTTATAGCACGAAAAGTTACTACAAATATCTGGCTATGGATGGACATCTAATATATAACTAGTCTTAAAATAGTGGAGAGATGTATATATAACTATTTACATAACATATTAGTTGTTACGACTTGTTCATCACCATATGATCTCCCTTGATAAATTTATAGGTATCTACAAACATGTAGGTATGTTATTTTTATGCAATAACAGAAAAATTATAGACCAACATAGTTTGATTAAGAAGATGGAATGCAAAACCTTTATAGACACATATTTCATAAATATGGGCCATGTTAGGTATAATGTGAAATTCTAAAAATGATCTCTAGATTTATATGGGGTAGATAATTTGAGTATATATATTATTTTTTTATGTATGGGTTCTAGTGCAGTTCCTAACACTGTGAACATGTGTATAGAGATTAAAATATTGGATACACCTACCAGCTTAAGTAGTACATTTAGAATTATAAAAATACCATTATTTATCTATCAATATAATCATAATGTTTATATGTTCATAATAATTATGGAAACGAGATAGACATAATGATTTGGTTATACTAGATAGATGACATTGTATGTTCACAATACTCTTATATATTTTTGAATGATGACAATGATTAATATACCAGATAGCTTAAACTCATATATTAGGTATTCTATAATTAATATTGGTATTTTTAGTTTAATATATGTACAATTATAATGTCTTAGCTTTGTAGTTACATAATTTGGTATGTTTTGAGATAATTTAAATACTCGAAAAGTACAGAGTCTAGGAAGAATGGTGTAGATGAACAAAATAGAGTTAAGGTTAGTTGTATAAATATATTATTTAAAATATAGTTATATATGTATAACAAAATAGAGTTAAGTTTAGTTGTATAAATATATTATTTAAAATATATTTATATATGCATATTCTTACAAACATATCTATCAAATATATTCTTTATTAGGTATATCAAATTTGCAAATATTAATCACGTGATATTGAATTATAGATATACCATGATATTATTTAATGAGCAAAGATATTTGGTGATTTATATATTTATTTGATCTATTTATATATAAGCTAATTTTGGTATCTATGGCAATCTAACTTCAGTATCTATGGCCATAGACACTTGATATTTCCATAGATACTGGAGATTTGTAGACAAGACTTGAGATTTTCATAGATGCAATAGTACTATATATCTAAATTGGGAGGTTGAAATCTCATAAAGTCCTTGATTAAAATTATAATTGCATGTTATCATTTGCTTACAATATTTATATATTACTGAAAACTTGTGTATGGTGCATACTATGAGTATATTAATATATATAAGTGTATATACATATATAGTTTATATTAGTACATTGGGAGGTGTGCTTATATTTAGAGTTTATTATATATTAAAAACTAAGTTAGAGATTCTTTAAGTGTTGGACACAATACATATAGCGTCTTAAAAATATAATAAGCTACTTAAATAAAAGATTATGTTATCATGAGCATTGTAACTTTCCTTATTATGACTAGTTGTTAAAATTAAGTAGTGTGTACATGAAAATGTTAGACTATGATTGATTGCCATATAATTATGTACTATGTTTGAATCTACTTACAAAAATTATAAATTTGTAGACTATATGTAGTTGGTATAAACTATACTTCTTATGCTTATTATTATTTATGTGACAAATAATATTTTAGAGATTCATTCATATATTTCATGGACTAAATGTATGCATTTTGATTATTCATGTGTTTAGTATGTTTTATGCCTACTAGTATGAATTAGTATGCAATAATCTATTGGTTATATTTATATTAACCAAATCTCTCATTACTGGTACTAAATAAGTAGTAAGATAGACTTCACTAGCTTAATAGGATCACTAATGTCAGATGAAGGTGATCTAATCAAGTGGTTACCAATCCTATAAAACCACTCAATGGATTGGTACCACATAGTGTAGTGGGAATTCTCCTTGTATTGGAATGTATTTTTCTTGTTGAGGATTATTATGTGTTAGAAATTTTCTCATGGATCAAAAATCCATATATTAATATGGATTTGGAAGAGGTGTCATCCCACATAGCTAAAAAATAGGTGAGTTGTTACTCCCTCACTTTCCCTTGACTTCATTATAAGCCCATTGAGTCAATTCATATTTTCGTGATGTTGAATAAGTGTTCCCTTATTCATAAATTTGTTTCTAAAATTTTGTTTTGACAATATTACCTAGATTTCATGGGATAGTGTCTTCTACTTATTTTAGATAGAGAATTTGTAGGAATGAAATGGATTTATGCATCTATGTGGTTAACATTTTTCCTTTCAATTGTGTAAATAGGTTTTGATACTACACTTATAGGTTTGGTAAATGTGTAGTGATTTTGGCAACTTGGGTCATAGTGTTTTATTAATACCATGTGAGGGTATTTAAGAGTTTTTTTGTTGATATCTTTGTTAACTATTTTTCACTTGTGTCTTTTTAGATTCAAACTTTCCAGTGCTACTCTATCTAAACTTGTAAACTTTGAGCATGTGACTTTTTAGTTTTTCAATGACACTTTTCAAGGTCTTGGACTACACTAATTACTTTTTTACCTCATAAAATACATAGTCTTACTCTTTGAATCTCTAATTCCATAATGAAAAAAGCTTATGTTCATCTAGTTTTAAACATGCTCGATCTTATTCAATTCTCCATCTCAAAAGGTAAAAAATAAATTAATCTATAATAAAACTATATGTTATTAAAAAACTTATAAAATATTATAAATAATATATATCTAAAAACTATTTTTAAGTATTAAAAAGATAAAATTAATTTACAAAATATTTCTATTTTAAAAACGAATTGTATACAACTAATGAAAATAAACAAAATCCAAAATACATATTAATATATACAATAAATTGTATTTCAATCTAAATTAAAAAATATTTACCCAAAATAAATAATTTCTCCCAAACATATATATAACATCACCTACATATATTGATGATATGAATATATGGATATTTTATCGTTATACATTTATCAAAATGACACATGAACTAATAATGTTAATAATTAATCTATAATGCTTAAATCTCTTTACGGTTAAGATGACTAAAAGTAAAGTAAAGATAAACTCAAAAAAGTATAACATCCCATCAAGAAATAACTCACACATGAATACAAGTTATCGTCAACATAAAAGAGTGAACCATATAAAATAAAAACTATCAATATTAATAATATAAACTTTAATTTTTTTAATATAAAATCAAGCAAGATATTTCATCAAATAAATTTCTTGTTATTTGAATCGCTACACATCATTAATTTTAAAATATTATCGTTATTTTTTATATATTTTAATATCTTATTTTATTTTTATTTTTATCTTTAAATTGGATTGATGATAAATAATTTATAATTTTTTATAAAATCACAAACTCTATATATATATATATATATATATATATATATATATATATAAACGTATAAATTTTTAATTAATAATTAAAATTAATATATAAATAAAAATAAAATCTACAATCTACTTTGATTTATATTTATACCTTAAATTATCTCATTTATTAAAAAAAAACAAAAAATATCAATCAATGAATTAATCACATACACAAAAACTAAATGTGTTGGCTTTTATGTAAAGAGGAATAACCATCCATTAGATAACATGAAGATCCGTTTGCATTGTTCTTGGGTAAAAACTTCTAACACATAATTTTTTTTTGAACTTTTAAATTTCTATAAAAATAAAATGAAATAATAAATAGTTTTTAAAAAAATAGTTAAATTTTAAATATAAGAATCACTTTTTTATTTGTATATATTTTTTAATTAATTAAAACATTTAAAATTAAATATTATTTTAATAATTATAATACTTAATTTAAAATTATAGAAATATTTTTAGAATGTAATTAAATTGTATTGAATTTAGTCATTAATGATTAATCTAGTTTTTTAATTTTTTTTTTAAAAAAAAATCTAATCTACATTACATTATTAAAATCAATAAGTGATTAGGCATGTAGTTCTAATTTCAATTTTTAGCATATAATTTAAGGGGACATGGCTTAATATAATTTTACATAATCAATTAATTTATTGATTTTATTTTTTTAATATTTTAATTTTGTTCCCCACTCCTTTATGAGGTGAGACAGATATCTATTTCATTATCTATTGTATGATTCCAATCTCATCCATTTATCATGTAAAAATTTATTAACAACAAAAATAATCTTTGATAAGCTCTTTGTACCAAAACAAATATGTATAAATTATTTAACATGGTTGTTTCTTCTATTTTTTAATGCGTCATTTTTTGTTTTCTTAAAGATGTGTTATGATGATAAGTTCTCAAAAAGGGAAAAATATAACATCCAAAATGCCTAATAAAGAATAGTCAAGCACAAAAATATAACAATATCAAAACTAAACTAAAAACTATTTGAGCTCAGAAATATTTGGTTAAATGTTTAATGTCCTTGGCAGAAGATTATTATGTGAGGAACCAATTTAGAGGGTGAAATAAATTTCACAATGATCAGGTCTCAATGATCAACACTCAAGTCCCGTTTACTGCTCATTTTGATGATTCTAGATTTTAATTTTAGTAGGTAGAAGAAATGGATAAAATAAGAAATGAATTTATACGGAAAAGATGAATGGGATTGATTTTAATTAGTATTTATAAAGGTAGGGTTTACGTTCTCAACCAATCACATAAATTTATATTAAAATATTAAAAAAATGATTGATTGTCGAATTAAAATCAACTAATTTATGACTAAGTATAAAATTTACATTTTATAATTTAATTATAAATTAATATATTTATTAACTCTGAAGATACATTTAAAATATAAAATCATTTTTTTATTGTCATTAATTAAGAAAAGTTGAATACTATTGTTCAAAAATATCAAAATATATAATTGATAAATAAATAAATATTAAAATAAAAAAATGAAGACCACAAGTTAGATTGACCATTTGCAGAAGCCCACACCCCCATCAAATTTCATTTATTTTCAACCAAAGGAAAAAATTTATAATAATGCCATGTTGATGCACTTCTTCTTAAGCGCATTAGACATTGAAAATATTATCAATACATGAATGCATTTCTCTTAAAGAAAAACTGCTAAATTAAATATCTTCTAGTTGATATCTTCCAAATCAATTGTCTTGAACGATTTAAAAATGTATACATGCACAATTTCCATTTGCAAAAAACTTACATTTTATGATATATATATATATATATATATATATATATATATATATATATATATATATATATATATATAAATAACCCTAACATAAGCAAAGTACATGCTTGAACAAGGGTAAAAAATATTAAATGGAAAAAATGCTTTTTATTAGTTCATATTGCACATAGTTTTGGCATCTTTCTTTTTAAAATAGATATAGAACACAACCTTCACCTTCAGTTTGTTCATATTCCATATAGATTTTGCATCTCTCTTTAATACAAATAATAATCACAAACTTTGCCTTCACTTTATTCATATTTTACATAATTTTTACATTTCTTTCTAATAAAAAATTAATATAAACTTCAAAATTTAATTTAAAGACTAAATTACCTAAAGTTTAATTGTGTAACATCTATAAATTATTTTTTATCTTAAAAAATATCCAAATACCACCTTGTGGTCACCATAGCATTGAGTATAACCTTACAACAAACAAGATTGCTAGAGGCGTGGGATGGTGGGGGTCCTCCATTACCATTACCATCATTAACAAACGTCCAAACTCATGGAGGTGACTACTCTGACAATATTTTTTAATGAGATTCCAACCAGTACTCCTCCTGGTCACTACAGGGCCTACCATGTCAAATGGCATACAACATCACACCCTGCAAAATTATCTGAAGGCATGCTGGGTAATCAAATAATTTACTGTCAACAGATCCTCAATTATTAAAAAATTAAAAATAAAATAAAATAAGGTAAAGCTTAAATGTAGAGGATAAGACAAGTGTAGCAATTGGATTACTAAGGGGGAAGGGAGCTCGATTTCAAATTCAATACAATACAGCCATGGAGAGCTCTGAAGCACCCAACTAGGAGTACTCACCTTGTTATCATGTTTTTGTCTCTATAAAGGCCTAGGTCTCAATCAAATCCAAAACACGAATGAGCCTAAGTCCAAATTTGCATCACCATTAAGCTTTAGAAAATCCCTAGCATCCATGAATGCTCTAATATGAACTCAAATTAGTCACAGTTAAACTGAGAAGAGTTTAATTACAATCTGAGCAAGCACAAGTCGATCTAGAGATTTCTTGTCATTCATTGGTAAGTAGTTGCAACTTCCACAATCATGAAAGCTCATAGACATCAACAAAGGGATGAAATTGAGTTGTATCTAACTTCAGACAATGAGGAAATATTTTCCAAGGATACGGCCCTAGATACTATAGCTTTAAACAATGAGACCAGGGACTGGTCCAAACTCTTTTGAACTATTGAGGAGATGCAAGCTCTTATGAGGGGAGAACAAAAGAAAGCAACCATCTTGTAGAGATATAATGGCCTGGACTCCATCTAGATGACTAGCTTCCACTATGCTGCCACCAAGCTCGAGATATTACACTGCATCGATGTCCTTACTCTTCTTTTTATTTATTTTAAAATTGAGCAAGACTAGATGGTCCATGAGCATAATTTTAGAAATGTGGTGTACATTTCCCCCTTGCTTTTGAAAACTACTATAAGTTTTATAATCCCTAGATAAAATTTCCAACCATTAAAGAGTAGACTAGGAATCATAATTTAAACACAATCCTTTCCCCATGGCTGCTCACTAGAATCTAGGTAATACAGGACCCCATAGGGAAAATCCCAATTGTCTAATTCAAAGATGGGATTAGGATAATTATGACTATTAGATTCTACAGGACCCCATAGTGAAAATCCCAATTGTCCAATTCAGAGATAGGATTAGGATAATTATGACTTTGATGAATAGGTTATTTGGATCCCCCTCCACCACACATATTGAGAAAGTCTACGTGCCCTATGTTTATTTCATGGCAGAGAAGGGACTCAATTAGCTGAGATGATCAGTATTCATTTGCTGTCACAATTCACAGCTATCAAGAAGAAGACCAACAACCATTGTTGCTTGTCATAGAATTATGTACTATGCTTGAGTCTACTAATGAAAATTATAAATTTGTAGATTATACATAGTTGGTATAAATTCTATCTGTTATGCTTGTTATTATTTATGTGAAAAATAATATTGTGGAGATGCATTCATATATTTAATGGACTAAATGTATGCATTTTGGTTATTCCTATGTTTAGCATGTTTGATACCTAATAGTATGAATTAGTATGTAATAATTTATTGGTTATATTTATATTAACCAAATCTCTCATTGTTGGTACTGAATAAGTAGTGAAATAGACATCACTAGCTTAAGAAGATCACTAATGCTAGATGAACGTGATCCAATCAAATGGCATGTATTATATTGACTGATTTTAGATATCAATAACTATAAAAATCTTTGACCAAAGTAATTTTAGTTAGACATTATCATTTTATGTGTGTGATTTACATGTTTGTGTGATATCATGTTAGAACAAATTTCTTTATGACACACTACATGTTTTTAGAAATCATACAACACATAAGTATAGATTGTCTCTCTAGATTCCCACACCATCATTGTCTACTTATTTATAAGGGGGGGGGGGGGGGGGGCGGGGGGCGGGGAGCATTACCTGATGGAAACTTTTTAGGGAAATTGATGGTCTATGGTTGGTGTGGGAAAGTGCTCGGATGATACTCTCCCTCCCCACAACAATACTTATTTGGAGATGTACTTGAGATTACCATAGCTATTGGAGTTAGGGGAACTCACGTTTCATGGAGGCCTTTATCTTGTACATTATATTGTATTTATTATTGTTGAGATATTATTATGATGAGATATAATTATTTAATTATTATACCATGACATTAGTGCTTGCATCATTTTACCAACTATGGTTAGAAATTTGTAATTACATTCTATATTCAGTTATGATGTTTTTCACCTAATGTTAGTGATTAGTGATGGATATATGTCACATGCTTATTTTAAAGTTAATTTACTTAAAGTGTTTTATCTGAATCACTTATTATATTATTTTGGGGGAATCTAATGAAATAATATGTTGATTAAATAAAAAATATCAAATTATTCTAAATAGATCCCAATGAGGATGTTTCATGGGGTATCAAAGTTGTGGATTGAACTCTAAGACCTAATGAGTCCACTAGCATTTTTTTATCCTTCTATTTAACATAAATATGAATGGTGACATATAGAGTATCCAGAGAGGGTCCTTCAAATGTGAATAATAACCCTCCATTTGATCTTAATCGATTTGCTACTAAGCAAGTAGTAAAGTTGGATTAGACTCTTGAGCCATGAATAATACCAAGGACCAAATTTTAACTTGGAGTAAAAATTTCATGTCCATGAAGAGGAAGGACTCTAGGATTAATTTTAATAACATCCCTTTAAGTAGGTAGCTGCAGAGTTTGATAGAGGTATGAAAAGATGAATCCACCTAAGTTTGATGAAAATGTTTTGGTTGATGGATCTAAAACATGGTTGACAGAGATGGGGAAGTATTTCAAGATTCAAAACAAATCTAAGGTCACTAAAGTAGTATTTTATTTTACTATTACATCATGGGAAAGGACATGTTATACCCATGTATGGATAATTTAGTGACATGTAATATTGTACTAGATAAGTGAAGTGCATTTTAGACTTGTAGTGCCTTAGTGCAGAATCATGCTAAACCATGATTGGAGTTATGAGATTTAGTAGATCCTAATGTATGGCTTGATGACTATTGTAATTAATTGACATCATTGATTCTTGAAATTATGTTTACGTATGAGGATGAATTCTACATTTTATCAAATAACTTAATCTGTTAGGAGTGTGTACCCATAGGAGCACTCATACCCTCTTCGAGTTATTAAAGGGTTGGTTTATTGAGTGTCTTGATGGTTATGGTTGTATACAATGTTTGGGTAGGTGAGTGCATAACATATTTCATGAGTCATGAACAAGAGATTCTTACAATATTTCTGATCACTTAGATTGAACACCTTGAGAATGATTACATTTTAACTTGGTAATCAAGTCACCTCCACCACTTGTGTTTAGTATTGTGAGTGTTAAAAAATTATGGGATGCTTCTCACTTAATAATATGTGTATTTTAGATATATTTTTGTGTCTTATGTACATTAATCCTAAGCGAGGGAATCCAAAAATACTACTTATCGATTGGTACAACCTAGTGTAGTGGAAATTTTCCTTGTAGTGGAATGTATTTATCTTGTTGAGGATTCTTATGTGTTAGGAATTTGCTCATGGATCAAAACCCCATATGTTTATATGGATTTGAAAGAGGTGTCATCTCACATAGCTAGAAAATAGGTGAGTTGTTAGTCCGTCACTTTCCCTTGACATCATTATAAGCCCACTGCGTGGATTCATATTTTCATGATGTTGAGTAATTGTTCCCTTAATCAAAAATTTGTTTCCAATTTTTTTTTTGACAATATTACCTAGATTTCATGGGATAGTGTCTTCTACTTCTTTGTAAGAATGGAATAAATTTATGCATCTATGTGGTTAACATTTTTCCTTTCGATTGTGGAAATAGGTTTTGATACTAAACTTGTAGGTTTGATAAATGTGTAGTGATTTTGGCAACTTGGGTCGCAGTGTTTTATTAATACCATGTGAGGGTATTTAAGAGTTTTTTTGTTGATATGTTAACTCACTATTTTCTACTTGTGTCTTTTTAGAGTCAAACATTCCAATGCTACTCTATCTAAACCTATAAACTTTGACCATGTGACTTTTTAGTTGTTCAATCACACTTTTCAAGGTCTTGGACTACACTAATTACTTTTTTACCTCATACAACACATAGTCTTACTCTTTCAATTCCTAGTTCCATAATAAAAAAAAGTTATGTTCATTTAGTTTTAAATATGCTCGATCTTATTCAATTATCCCTATCAAAAGGTAAAAAATGAATAAATCTATGATAAAACTATATATTATTTAAAAACTTATTAAATATTATAAATAATATATATTTAAAAACTATTTTTAAATATTAAAAAGAAAAAATTACTTTACAAAATGTTTTTATTTTAAAAACTAGTTGTATACAATTAATGAAAAGAAACAAAATCCAAAATACATATTAATATATACAATAAATTGTATTTCAATCTAAATTAAAAAATATTTGCCCAAAATAGATAATTTCTCCCTCGTATATATATAACATCACCTACATCTATTTATGATATCAATATATAGATATTTTATCCTTATACATTTATCAAAATGACACATGACCCAACAATGTTAATAATTAATCTATAATGCTTAAATCTCTTTACGGTTAAGATGACTAAAAGTAAAGTAAAGTAAAGATAAACTCAAAAAACGTACATCATCCCACCAAAAATAACTCATATAGGAATACAAGTTATCGTCAACATAAAAGAGTGCCCCATATTTATATATATAAATAAAATTAAAAATGTCAATATTAATAAAATAAACTTTAATTTAGAGTCTATATAAAATCAAGCAAGATATTTCATTACATGAAATGTTTGATATTTGAATCATTACTCATCATTAATTTTAAAATATTTTCATTACTTTTAATATATTTGAATATTTTATTTTCTTTTTATTCTTATATTTAAATTAGATTGGTGATAAATAATGTATATTTTTAAAAAAAATTACAAACTCAAAATATATATATATATAAAATAATTAAAACTCAGTTATAAATACTAAAAAAATATAATTTTATAAATTTTTAAATAATAATTGAAAATACTATTTAAGTAAAAATAAATTTACAATTTACTTTGAATTATATTTATAATTTAAATTATCTCATTTATTAATTTTTTTTTTAAAAAAAAAAAATTAAAAAATCAATCAATCAATTAATCACATACACAAAAATTAAATGTGTTCTCTTTCATGTAAAGAGGAATAACCATCCATTAGATAACATGAAGATCCGTTTGTATTTTTTTTGGATAAAAACTTCAACACATAATATTTTCTGGACTTTTTATAAATTTCTTAAAAAAAATGAAATAATAAATAGTTTTAAAAAAAATAGCTAACTTTAAAAAAAAAAACGATTATAAATTTTTTTTTTATTATTATATTTTTAATTAATTATAATATTTGAAATTAAATATTATTTTAATAATTAAAATTATTAATTTAAAAGTATAAAAATATTTTTAGAATGTAATTAAATTGTATTCAATTTAGTCATTAATGATTCATCTATTTCTTTAAAATTTTCAAAAAAAAAAACTAATTCTATGCTACACTATTATAATCAATAAGTGATTAAGCATGTAGTTCTAATTTCAATTTGTAGCATATAATTTAAGGGGTCATGGCTCAATATAATTTTACACCATTTATGTAATCAATTAGTTTATTGATCTTATTGTTTTAATATTTTTATTTTGTTCACCACTCCTTTCTGAGGTGAGAGAGGTATCTATTTCATTAAAATTCCCTAATGTACGATCCCAATCTCATCTATTTATCATGTCAAATTTTATTAACAACAAAAATAATCTTTGATAAGTTCTTTGTACCAAAATAAATATGTATAAATTCTTTAACATGGTTGTTTCTTTTATTTTTTAATGCATCAATTTTTGTTTTCTTAAATATGTATTATGATGATAAGTTCTCACAAAAGAAAATATATAACATCTAAAATGCGGAATAAATAATAGTCGAGCACAAAAATATTTGGTTAAATGTTTAATGTTCATGGCAGAAATTTAAAAAAAAAAACCAAAAAAACAAACACTAAAACTAAAACTAACTAGTTGAGCTCAGAAATATTTTGCTAAATGTTCTTGGCAGAATCTTATTATGTGAAGAATTAGTTCAAAGGGTGGAACAAATTTCACAATGATCAGGGGTCAATGATCAACACTTAAGTCCCGCTTTCTACTTATTTTGATGATTCTGGATTTTAATTTTAGTAGGTAGAAGAAATGGATAGAATAAGAAATGAATTTATAAGGAAAAGATGAATGGGATTAATTTTAATTAATATTTATAAATTGGTAGGGTTTACTTTCTCAACCAATCACATAAATTTATATGAAAATATTTTAAAAAATAATTGATTATCTAATTAAAATCAACTAATTTATCACTGACAATAAAATTTATTTTTTATAATTTAATTATAGATTAATATATTTATTAACTCTGAAAATATATTTAAAATATAAAATCATTTTTTTTAATTATTATTAATTAAGAAAAGTTGAATACTATTGTTCAAAAACATCAAAATAAATAATTGATAAATAAATAAATAATAAAATTAAAAAATGAAGACCACAAGTTAGGTTGACTTTTTGCAGAAGCCCACACTTCCATCAGATTTCATTTGTTTGCAAGCAAAAAGAAAAATTTATAATAATATTGCTTTGATGCACTTCTTGTTAAGCGCATTAAATGTTGAGAATATTATCACAAACTTTTACATCTCTCTTTAATACAAACAATAATTATAAACTTTGCCTTCACTTTATTCATATATTACATAATTTTTACATTTATTTCTAATACAAAAGAATAATATAGACTTCAAAATTTAATTTAAAGACTAAATTACCTAAAGTTTAATTGTGTAACATCTGAAAATTATTTTTTTATCTTAAAAAATATCCAAATGCCACCTTGTGGTTACCATAGCTCGCATAGAATTGAATATTACCTTACAACAAACAAAATTGCCAGAGGCGTGGGACGGTGGTGGTCCTCCATTACCATTACCATCATTAACAAACGTCCAAACTCATGGAGGTGACTACTCCGACAATATTTTTTAATGAGATTCCAACCAGTACTCCTCCTGGTCACTACAGGGCCTGCCATGTCAAATGGCGTACACCATCACACCCTGCAAAATTATCTGAAGGCGTGCTGCGTAATCAAATAATTTACTGTCAACAGATCTTCAATTATTAAAAAATTAAAAATATATATTATATCCCATAATATACGAGCATACATTTATATATATTTACATTTGTTTGACATTTTGATATTAGCATATTCCAAGCGAGACTTTGAGGCAAGAGCTGAGCAATCTGCATGATTTAACTGAGGAGAAAATAGATGCATTCCTTGAGAGTTTTTTGAAGGATTTTGAACAAGGACTATTAAACAGTAAAGGTTGGCCTGTTACATATTCAGCGTATGTGGTTTCCAAGGCTGCTCTGAATGCTTACACTCGTGTTCTTGCACGGCAACATCTTGATATGTATGTTAATTGTGTTCATCCAGGATTTGTAAACACTGATATAACTTTTAATCTTGGAAGGTTGTCAATTGATGAAGGTGCAAAGGGCCCTGTTATGTTGGCCTTACTCCCTCTAGGTTCACCTTCTGGAGAATATTATGATGAAACAAAAATTTCGAACTTTTAAGATAGAAATAAATCTTAGAGATTTTCTCGACATTTCAAGAGATTTATATCTTTTTGTCCGTTAAAAAAGTGAGTTTTATGTATTTTAGAGGAAAACAATTCAGAGGATTAAATAGAATTCAACACATTAGATATGACGTATTGCAATTTAATTTTGGTGATATAAACATTTTTTATATTTATTTGTTGTATAGATAATTTAATGGAATGATACTTTAATCAAAATGAGCTTTTCAAGTTTAATTTTTAAAATAAATTTGTCAATTTTTATTTAATTTTTTTTAATATTATATTAATATTTAACCCTTCCAAGATATTCACATTTATTAAATTGGAGGATCAAATACTAATAAAAATTAGATAATTTTTTTACAATGATAAATAAAATAAGGGTTGTGTAGTAATGGTTAGTCTATGTTTCAGTTGTGTTTATGGTAATAGAAATTGTAATGTCAATTGTATTTAGTTTAGTTAAGGAGCTTCTGTTTCAATTTTAGTGGTAGTCTTTATTTTTAATCTATTAATATAACTAGTCATTGCTTTTATTCTAACGATGTAATTAGTCCCTGCATTTTAACTTTTAGTCTATCGATTATATTGGAAATTATAATATTACATCTAAGATAATTTATATAATATAATAAATATGCAAAAGCTAATAATATTTTAAAAGTTAAATTGTAAATTTAAAAACATGAATTTTAATATTAATTAGAGTAATATTGTCTTTTTAAATATTATTAAATAAATGTAAATAATTATATTATATAATGTGAAATTTGAACTACAATAATAATTAAAAATTAAAAAATTATTATATAATAAAAATTTAAAATAAATCTTGTTGATGTTTTGTTTTTAACTAATTTATTTTAGAAAGTTGAATTTCTACTAACTAATTTAGAAAATTTTTAATTTTAATAAATAATAATAAAAATAAAATTTGTTAAGTAAGTAATTAATAATTACTTTTTTAAATAATATGAATGATGTACAACTCATAATTTTTTTTTGTTATGCATGTTAATTATTTAAAAATAAATCATGTTGATGCTTTTATGAACTAGTTTTTTTTGGAAAATTCAATTTCTACTAGTTATATGAGAATTTTTAAATGAAAAGTTTATAAATTTTAATAAATAATAATAAATATAAAGTTGAGTTGTCACTTAAACTAACAATAAGTGGTGCAAATAAACTTAAGTGTAATTTAGAAAAAATATATATTTCAAAATTATATATATAGCTAAATAGAATATTCCATAATATCATTTTAGGAAATATTCCAAAATATTTCACATAAAACTATAGCATTATCATAATAATATGTTAAATAATACAATTTAATTGGTTGGAATAAAAAAATTAATTCTACTTACAGATAGACTAAATATATATCATAATAAAATGAATTATTATCTTCATTAAAAAAAAGTTAATATACAAGCAATCTTAAACTCAAGTTTAATAATTATTGACATTAAAAATATGTATTCGATTCAAAATTTTAATGTTTATTGTTTATTTAGACTGATGAAAATTTTACTTGAAAACATATTAAATTTTATAAAAATAATATTTTAAAACTATAGCAAAGCAAACCATGAATACATGAGAATGAAAAATACACAAAGAGATAAATAATAAAATAAGTTGTTAACTCATTGAAATATGATGTATGCATGGTTATCTTTAAGAGGATATGTGATATGTTATATTTGATAAGAAATGTGAGATTTTATTTATTAAAAGAGATGTGAGCTAGTTATTTTGTGTTATTAACAAAAGGTTAAAAATCTATAAAAAGAGATGTGAAGCTACTTCTCTTAGATTAAATGTTACAAAGTGATAGGAATATATATATGAAGAGTTGAGATGATATAAAGTGTTAATGGTCCATTTTCTCTAATTGGTTTCATTCACGATAGTCACAACATGGGAATTATTTTAAGTGTGGGACTAAGCTTATAAGATAGCTTCAAGAAAAATATGGTTTATCTTCTTATTCTTAGTGTTAATATACGTAAACTATAACTACTTATAATGTAACAAATAATGCTCTGAGAGAGTAAAAGGGATGAGGAATGCTCAAAATAAAAGAGCAGTAGGGATGCACTAGAATAAGAAGTGGGTTGATTTCATATCTTAAAAAAGACGTAGCTATCATTATACAAGAATGTAACTTAATACAACTTACATAAAATATGTACAAAGGGAAATATATAACTAATATACACAAGCATGGAGTTATAATAGAAAGACAAGATTGAGGCGGCGGGGGAGGGGGGGTGCGGGTGGGGGGCGGGAGGGAGGGGAATGGGGATCTAAGACCCATAGTTTCTTCGATCTATCCTTGAAAATATGCATAGTTGTACTTTTATTTGAATAAGGGAGCTTAGATTAAACTTACACATAAAAAAATAGAGGTCAGATATCACACATAGAAAGGATTTGGATAAATAGCCAAGGAATCAAATATCTCATTCAAAAGAGATCCTTATAATTTATAAGGATGAAAAAAGAGAGGAATTAAACAATCCATCAATGAGTACAAGAGTAAAGGTCAAATCATTACTTGCATGTCTCCATTTGTAGTGATTGATTATGCTTTAATAGCTTGGATCAATACTCAATATCTCTTGAATGGTTTTGCTTTGTAATAATATTTTAAGTTGGCTTAGTATGGTATCATTATATAAATTTACTTACCCAACTAGTTTTATTGATACAACCAATGCCATCTTTATGAACTATGCTCTTCTTTGTCAATCTTACTCAATTTTTGAAAAGATTAGCTCACTGGAATTTATAATTAACTTGAACAATAGTAAATACCTGCAAAAGTATCTTAGCCATTAAACACTTTGATCCAAGTTGGTGAAGCTTTGAAGTATTTATTAAAGGGGTTTAGCTCTCTTAAATTTTATCAATTTATAGTAGGGAAAAATGTTACCAATGATTAAAATAGATTTTACTTGAAATAAAAAATCAAGAGCTTCCCATTGGATTTCATTTTGTGAAAATGGCCAATTATAGTGTGAGATAATATTGAAATCAAGTCCATCTATTTCCTTTCTTTCTTCTTCATGTTTGATCATACTTCATGAGATTAGTATCGGAAGGTTGATTGAATAGTATATTATATTTTATATCAATGGATTTGTCCTCCTTATTAAAAACAACTCATGTAATCAATCAATGCTTAATTTAATAGTTTGATGATCCTAATGAAGAGCTTCTATACTATGTTGTTTTTGATAATTACCTAAAGCTTGAGGCTTTTAATTAAATCATGGATCGAATGGCAAGATATTAATTCCATGGCTCAATCCAATGACAAGATATAAATTCTAAATATGCTTATCATATAGCTCACATTTTCCATTTCTCTCTTTAACTTTTCAATTCTTTGTTTCCCCTACCCTATACAATTTTTAATCTTAAATCTTAGTTCCTCTCATGAAATAGTTGAATGATTTTTCTATGGGCTCAATCCAATCACATGAGGGTGTTTTAATGACTCCAATAACATGGATCTCTTTATTCATCTCATTACATTGGATTAAATAATATGAAAAAAATTGAGATCAACATTGAAGGGATTTACTTTTAGCTAAGATATATAATTATAATCCTACAATATTGATTTTTTAAACTAGTTAAGGCAAAAAAAATAGAAATAGAAATGAATGTGTTTAACCTTAAATTGATTGTTGTACATAGGTATTATACAATTAATAATATAGAAACAAATAAGCACAAGTGTGATAAATATATCTCTAACAAGCCAATTAATTTGAAAACTCATATAAATAATATTCTGAATTTATAATACTGAGTTGTTAAAAATAGAAAATATATCTATTGATTAATATTATAATAAATTAGAAACAAGATTACCTAGTTGGTTTACTATGCATATGGAAATCTGGACTAAAAAAAGATAGAAGTGGACTGGATCAGGATCCTAGAATAATTGTCATATACGTAATTTTTCATTTTGTGGCCTTTGAGGCTTGTCTCGAATCCAAACATTTATTTAGTATTGATATCTAAGTTAGACATGTATGTTTATTATTGAATAGTGACTGGTTATAGATGTGACCACATGTATCATTTTTGTTTTTTATCACCTTTGTTTGGATGTGTATAGATCATGGAAAAAGGTTATCAATCTTCGTCAAATGATCAAAATCCTAACTTCCTCACCCTCGGAGTGATTATGGGAAACATGGGTTAGTGGGAACATGGTGTTGAGCTACCCTAAGGACACCTCTATCAATGGCACTATCTACATATCTAATCATCTAAAGAGTGCCTTAGACTTATGTAGTTCTACTATACATGTTAGATTGTGTGTTCATAAAGATGAAATATCTAATAAACAAATACATAGAGTGACATAACTTATAATTTGGAAAATGTGGTTCATGCAATGATCCTTCAGTGATTCAAACATGAAGGGATATTGGTCCTATTATCAATGAAAATAGGGATGAATGGGGAAGATTTTCTCACTTGAATGCTTGATTGAGTACTTTTGGTAAGTTGCCTTATGACTTCTTGGTGTTTTCTAAATTGTTAGGTGAGGAATGAATGAAGGTTTATCTTGTGTGTGTGTGTGTGTGTGTGTGTGTGTGTGTGTGTGTGTGTGTGTGTGTGTGTGTGTGTGTGTGTGTGTGTGTGTGTGTGTGTGTATCTTTTCAAAATGTCTCACACTATATCACTTAGGCAAACCTTTAGGATACATTCATTTACAAATTAGCTAAATTTTGGGCACTGGACACTTAGTTTGAAAAGCTACACTAGCATTGACATAGTCTTCTGGCTAAAATGCAAGTGTCTAGGAAGTTATCACATAGGTATAGGTCTAAAAATTGTAAAGAATAATAATGATCAAGTTTATAGTATTTTTTTGAGGTCAACATACCCCCATTTGTAAAAAATAGGGATTCTTGTGATTATTCTGAGCCTTAGCACTGAAAACTTGGAAATTTGCACTTTAATAAAATATGAGGATCATCTACACTTGATGAGATTAGACCATTTTTCATGGTTTTGTGTTAGCTTTGCCTAATGTTGCTAATAGTTGACTTTTATGTCTAATGTTTTAGGTTTCATGGAACTCCCTTCAATGGATAATGCTAGGATTTTCATAGATTAGCTCTATTCAAGATTTCACTGGCCTTTGGTCTATAAAATCTTACAAATATCTCCATAAGTTAAAACCCTAATTTAAAAAACCCTATCTTAGACCTTTAGTTTAAATTCAAATTTGGTAGGAATAGATTTGATGGGAACATTTTGAATCAACTTTGGACTTAAGCCTACTTTTTATGCCAAGGTTTGGTTGTGTTTTTCAACACAACCAAACCTTAGCTTAAAAATCATGCTTGGTCCCCTTTTATTTTCCCCCCTTCTATTCCCTATGTTTCTAACATGGTCTAATGTTTATGTGGTAGGTTATTTCATATTAGCATGGTCCCCTTTTTCATATGCTTAGCCTAAAGTCTTAACCATAAGGCCCCATTTTTATTTATCAACACGAACGAGACCTTAGTCTTAAAACATTAACCTAAGTTCTTATATTAACTCACTTCCTAACTTAATCACATCACTTGTTTGCAGATTTGATGAACCTTGCTTCATCATGAGGAAAGATCTAATGGAGCATAGGAATATCGATAAACTTAAAGATTTGATCCATTTGACCAATCCTATAAGATCATCAGGATCATGATCAATAGTCCACGCTTTAGTAGGATCAAGGATCAAATAGTTTGAGATCTTCGTTAAGGTTTAAAGTCCCCCTTTTATCAAAATAAACTTAGCCTATGTTTTACCGTAAGGTTTCATTATATTTATTAATACAATGAAACCTTAGAATAAAAGTTATGCTATGGATTTTATGATTGAAAAGAACCAATAAAATGTGAGCATCCTGATCATGATCAATGGTCCACAGTTACTCACACAGGGTTAATTTGATGAAGTGAACATAACGTTAAAAATTCAAAAGCTATGGAGCCCCAAGGAGATGCCATGAGGCACTCTCGCATTCAAGTTTGATAACAAAGCAACCCTACACATAAAAATTCATACTTAACCTAAGGTTTTAACCTAAGGTTCATTTAATTTATTTAAATGCAATAAACCTTAGGTTAAAACCTTAGGTTATGACCATAACATTCAAAGGAACCCATTTTATTATGCTTATAACTTAAGCTTTTGTCTTAGTTTAGTTTTGATAACATGGTTCTTAGTTAACTTGATCTCCTTCATGGTTGCAAGAACCAATGGCATGCATCTCCCTAGATCTTAATCCAAAAATCTATGAACCAAAAGGACTTCATGAACTTAAAATTACCATTATTATGACCATAATTTGACTTATGCAAGGCAATCATTAACATCTATATGATCCTCAACTTTACTCTCATCAAACCTAAAGATTCATTGACTTAAGTTTAACGTTTTCACAATCATCATTTAACTCACACGAGGTTGTCATTGATGTCTGTGAGACCATCAAATTTAATCTCATTGAATATTTTTATTAGACATAGGTATGTACTTTAAAATGTTACTAAAATCTTATTGCTTGCATTGCAAATCAATGAAACCCCTCAAAATATATTCAAACACTTAGGATATTTGAACTTCAAATGATAAAATGATCTCATGATCTAAATACTTACAGACATGAACTTAGTCTAAATGTATATCCTAAGGTTCAAATTGAATTTATTTAAATGCAATAAACCTTAGGCTAAAGACTTCTATTAAACATTTCAGGAGATGTATATCCTTTTTGTCCTTTAAAAACATGAGTTTTATGTATTTTAGAGGAAAACAATTGATAAAGGATTAAATAAATTTCAACACATTAGATATGATGTATTGCAATTTAATTTTGGTTATATAATTATTTTTTATATTTATTTTTTTATAGATAATTTAATGGAATGATACTTTAATCAAGATGATGAGATTTTTAAGTTTAATCTTTAAAATAAATTTGTCAATTTTTATTTAGTATTTTTTATTATTGTATTAATTAATATTATATTAATATATATTTTTTATTATTATATTTTATATATTAATAAATAATAATAAATATAAAGGTTGTTATGTAAGTAATTAATATATTTTTTGAAATAATATGAATGACGTACAACTCATAACTTTTTTTGGTTATGCATGTTAATTATTTAAAAATAAATCATGTTGATGCTTTTATGAACTAGTTTTTTTGAAAAGTTCAATTTCTACTAGTTATATTAGAATTTTTAATAAATAATAATAAATATAAAGTTGACTTGTCACTAGAACTAATAATGAGAGTTGGTAATAAATTTGAGTGCAATTTAGAATATACATACATACATACATACATACATACATACATACATACATACATACATACATACATACATATAATAGTCCAATTATTAATAATTAAATATAATATTCCATAATATCATCCTAAGAAATATTATAAAATATTGCACATAGAACTATAGCATTATCATAATAATATGTTAAATAATGCAATTTAATTGGTTAGATTGAAAAAATTAATTGTACCTATGGGTAGGGACTAAAAATATATTATAATAAAATGAATTATTATTATCTTCATTAAAAAACTTAATATGCAATCAATCTTAAACTCAATTTTAAGAATTATTGAGATTAAAAATATGTATTTGATTCAAAACTTTAAATTTAATTTTTTATTTAGATTGATCAAAATTTTACTTGAAAACATATTAAATTATAGAAAATGTGATATAAGCAAAAGAAATTTAATTTCCACAATTATTGTATAAAATAATATTTCAAAACTATAGAAAAACAAACCATGAATACATGAGAATGAAAAATACACAAAGAGATAAATAATAAAATAAGTTGTTAATTCATTGAAATATGAAGTATGCATGGTTATCTTTAAGGGGATATGTGATATGTTATATTTGATAAGAATTGTGAGATTTTATCTATTAGAAGAGACATGAGCTAGTTATTTTGTGCTATTAAAGAAAGGTTAAAAATCTATAAAAAGAGATGTGAAGCTACTTCTCTTAGATTAAATGCTACAAAGTGATAGGAATATATATGAAGAGTTGCGATGCTATAAAATGTTAGTGGTCCATTGTCCCTAACTGGTTTCATTCACGATAGTCACAACATGGGAATTATTTTTAGTGTGGGACTAAGCTTATAAGTTAGCTTCAAGAAAAATATGGTTTAGCTTCTTACTCTTAGTGTTAATATATGTAAACTATAACTACTTATAATGTAAGAAATAATGCTTTGAGAGAGTAAAAGGGATGAGGAATGCTGAAAATAAAAGGGTGGTAGGGATTCACTAGAATAAGAAGTGGGTTGATTTTATATCTTTAAAAAGACATAGCTAGCATTATACAATAATGTAACTTAATACATCTTACATAAAATATGTACAAAGGGAAATATACAACTCATATACATAAGCATGGAGTTATAAGAGAAAGACAAGATTGAGGGGGGAAACTAAGACCCATAGTTGCTTCGATCAATCCTTGAAAATATGCATAGTTGTACTTTTATTTGAATAAGAGAGCTTAGAATAAATGTACACATAAAAAAATAGAGGTCAGATATCACACATATAAAGGAAGCCAACTAATCAAATCTCTCATTCAAAAGAGCTCCTTAAAATTTATAATGATGAAATAAAGAGAGGAATTAAACAATCCATCGATGAGTACAATAGTAAAGGGAAAATCATTACTTGCATGTCTCCATTTGTAGTGATTGATTATGCTTTAATAGATTGGATCAATACTCAATATCTCTTGAAGGATTTTGCTTTGTAACAATATTTTAAATTGGCTTAGTATGGTATCATTATATAAATTTACTTACCCAACTTGTTTTATCGAAACAACCAAGGCCATCTTTACAAACTATACCCCTTTGTGTCAATCTCATGTAATTTTTGAAAATATTAGCTCAATGGACTTTATAATTAACTTGAACAATAGTAAATACCTGAAAAAGCATCTTATCCATTAAACACATTGATCAAAGTTGGTGAAGATTTGAAGTATCTATTAAAGGCATTTAGCTCTCTTAAAATTTATCAATTTATAGTAGGTAAAAAGTGCTACCACTAATTTTTAAAAACAATATTTGAAATATATCATCAATAGCTTCCCGTTGGGTTCCATTTGTGGCCTTTGAGGCTTGCCTTGGATCCAGACATTTATTCGATGTTGATCTCTAAATTAGACACATATGTCTAGTATTGAATAGTGATTGGTTACAGATGCGACCACATATATCCTTTTGATGTTTTTTGTCACCTTTATTTTGGTGTATACAAATCATTCACATAGGTTGTCAATCTTTGTCAAATGATCAAAATCCTAACTTCCTCACCCTTGGAGTGATTATGGGAAAAATGGGTTACTGGGCACATGGTGTTGAGCTACCCCAAGGACACCTCTATCAATGGCACTATCTACATATCAAATCATCCAAAGAGGGACTTAGACTTAAGTAGTTCTACTATACATGTTAGATTGTGTGTTCATAAGGATGAAATGTGTGATAAACAAATACATAGAGTGACATAACTTGTAACTTGTAAAATGTGGCTCATGCGATGATTCTTCAGTAATTGAGACATGAGGGGAATTTGGTCCTATTCTTAATGAAAATATGGATGAATGGGGAAGATTTTCTCACTTGAATTCTTGCCTGAGTTCTTTTGGTAAGTTACCTTATGACTTCTTGGTATTTTCTAAGTTGTTAGGTGAGGAATTAATGAGGGTTGATCTTCTATATATAGACCACTTTCTAAAATGTCTCACACTAAATCACTTAGGCCACCCTTTTGGATATATTCATTTACAAATTGGATGACTTTTAGGCACTGGACATTGAGTTTGAAAAGGTACACTATCATCAACATAGTCTTCTGGCTAGAATGCGAGTGTCTAGGAAGTTGGAACATAGGTATAGGTTCAAAAATTATAAAGACTAATACTGATCAAGTTTATAACAGTTTACATAGTATATAAGTCCTAGTCATCACAATAACAGTGCTCACTCTACACGATAAGCAATTTGTCACAAAGAGATAATAGACATGATCTTTTTGGTATCATGAAGGTCATAGAAATAAAGGGTAAACCCATGATAGGTATTTGATAAGTGTAAAAGGTTGAGGTGCTATATAATTTAGATTTAGTATGTACATGTGGCCCCCTTTAATCTAGTAATGAAATTTCTAGTTTAAAGGAAATAAATGTATACCTAGGTTTGTATAACACACTGTTCCTTTTTGTGTGTCCAACTTGAATGGTTTTCTAGTGTCTGGCATACAATCAAGAGTATCTTACAGTATATAATTAATGCACATAATATGGAATTGAAATTATTGAAAGGAAAGAGAGTAAGGTTATGAATACACCTATGTATCGATGTAACAATCTTACCTTTATACATTTTGATTTGAAGAGAATCTTCATTATTAAGCCTTGGATCTTAGATTAACAAAATTTAGAAACTTGAAAGTGCATGTGCGCACGCACACACACACACACACACACACACACACACACACACACACACACACACACACACACACACACACACACACACACACACACACACACACACACACACACACACACACACACACACACACACACACACACACACACACACACACACACACGCGCGCGCGCGCGCGCGCGCGCGCGCGTGCGTACACGTGCTCACACACGCGTGCGTGTGTGTGTGTGTGTGTGTGTGTGTGTGTGTGTGTGTGTGTGTGTGTGTGTGTGTGTGTGTGTGTGTGTGTGTGTGTGTGTGTGTGTGTGTGTGTGTTTGTGTGTGTGTGTGAGGAAAAAACTCCCCAACCTTGGCAAAAATGTGAGTTGTAACATGGTCATGGAGAATATCTCAATCATATAGCCTAATCAAATAACACTATATATCTTTTGAAGCTAGATGATTTAATGATATATAATTTATAATAATGGTATTATTCAATTATTTTATCACCTTAAACTTGACAAAATATGAGCCAAATACTGAAGTGAATTGGTTTAATAATGTCTATAGAATTCCATCCTTAGTATGATAGTAATCCATAGTAGTATTTCAAATCTTAAAGCTGATTTTATTTTAAAATTTAAAGTGTTCTTTTCATGGCATATGCACCTCATATATGTCTCAAGTTGAAACATGGTTATAACAAACATATCAATATATATAATAATACCGAAAAAATGCATCCAAATCATTTAACTATGAAATTTGGCCAATTTAAAATTTTACAATTTTAAATAACATGTTCCCATGACATACCCCCACAAACTCTATAGAATCTAAAAATGGGTGTAAGTGTGGATAACATATTTCCATAACATGCCCCCACTATAATATGCAAATGTTGAATTCTGAATAAGTGTGGAGGTCATGCCTTTTTGTAATGTCCCCACTAAAATTTAAAACTATGAAGATATGAAATCCATGGCTCTATGGGATTCCCCCAATGATATGCCATGGGAAAGTATAAACTAGTAATTACGTTACCTCAAAATGAAAAGATAATTTTACAATCTGTGTATGGATCATGTAACATATAGGAATAACATGTCTAGGTAGATATAACAATGAGGTACAAAGTATGTGATGACATCAAGTACTAATATTCATGATGTGAATCATAGCAATGTCTAGAAAGTAATAGTACAAGCTCAACAAGCAATTGAGCACACACATAAGAGCACTCAAGATAAAGACAAAAGTAAATTTATAAGAAGACCTCATACAAGGGGCATGTTAAAATACTACACAATTAAAGGAACATGATTTACTTAAATGTCCAAAAATCATTAAAATACATGTTCAAATGTCCATATGGAACAAATTAGGACATATTGAAGTGTCACAATATGCAAACATAATCATGGGGGCCGAAATCAATGGAGCATACTCAAATGTTCAAACAATTAATATAATGCAAGATAGTAACAAGCAAGGAACACACTCAAGTAATTATAAAAAGGAAACCATGGAATCATAAGCATATCATACTAGTTCTTAAATATGCGTGTTTGTATACACTTTAATTGGCTCACATCATTAATAGTCAATAATATTATTATTATTTGAAATTAATTTCATCCATAATCATATTAATCCTTCCCTTTTATTCATTATTATTACCTCCCATTCATTTCCTACTAATCTTAGTACTAACATTCCCATGTCAATTAATTATTTTATTATCAATTTCTTATCAATCCCATTTATCATCTCATTTTGTCTTATTATTTATTTTGGAATTTAAAATTCCCTGGCCTACCCCCTATCCACCTATTACTAGGATTTACTACAAGACTAGTCACTAACCCTCACCTAATCATCTACCTAATCACATTTATTCTTCCTAACAAGGATTCTAGAGAATTTTACATTCTAAAATTTTCCTCTTTATTCCTTTTCTCTAGATATTTATTTTTTATATCCTTCTAAGGAATTTTTAATTCCTTATAAATCTCCCTCCATTATTCTTTTTCAACAATCCATCTCTCCATGTAAAGGAAATGAGAGAATTTAGAGTATTCATGGCAATCGTAATGATCTTGAATCTATCTTACCAAATTTGTCTATTGTCTTCCATCCATTATCAAAGTCATCATCTTCCATTGTTTCTACAATATTCTGAGTCTACATCAAGCAATCCATTTTTCTTTGGGCATATCTCCATTTTTTAAGTGGATTGACTGTATAATGAAGGTATAACTATTTTATTTTCATTGTTGATTGCATCCATTTCATTTATCTTGCCCAATATTGAGGTTAGTTTTGAGTTTGGATTTATTTGAATAGATTATATGATTTTTGAATCCATGAATCTAAATTCATGCTAATATATTTTTGTAACCAAAGTTGGATCCCTCCTCTTAAACTAATATTTTGTGCTTGCTCAAGTCTATAGGTCAGGTTGAAGGAAAATTTATGGCTTCCAATTTTTTTGTGAAATTTAAATTTTTTATTAAAAGTGTGTTGTTTTTATATAAAATTTTCTTTAATTATAACTAATTTCAATAAACATTTTCTATGTAACAAGTTCCTAACTATTATCTTTTTATAAGATTTCACAATTTTTTACTTTGTTGAGTATTGAGGAAGTCGTGGTAGTTTTAATATTGCTATTCGAAGCATTTATTAAAAAAAAAATTAGTGAAAATGTGTTGAATTTTGATAAAAATATATTCACTCATAATTTATTTCATTAAAAAGATTTTTATTTATGAGTGTTTCACTCTCAAATTTCCATAACATTTTATAGTTCTAGATTTTGTTAAGTATTAAGAATGTTATGATAGTTTTAATATTGTTGTTTTGGGTGTTTTTTGACAAATTTATGTTTTTTTTTTATAATTTTTTTATGAAAAATTGATTTTTTATATAAACTTATCTTCACTCATAAGTAGTTTCATGAAAAACAAAAAACAACTATGAGTATTTCACTCTTAGCTTTCTATAAAATTTTACGATTTTAGATTTTGTTAAGTATTAAGGAAGCTATGATAGTTTTAATATTATTGTTATGGTTGTTTTGATATAAAAAGAGTGGTTTAATGTTCAAAACTGGTATGGATCCAAACAAAAACATGGAACCAGCCAAATTTTAGAGGATTCTATCAATGATTAAAAATTTCATTTTGTTCTATTAAAAATTTGTGTACAGGTTCTTATGATACTTTTGTAGGTCACTCCTAATGTTTCCAAATCAAAATTACTAATATTTTTGTCCTTAAGGTCGATGAGTCCAAGACTTGGCTAAAAAAATTATTTTTTAAATCATATTTATCCCTAGTTTGCATTTCTTGTAAACACACTAAATTTATTGGTTTAATGAAATTTTTGGTTGCCTATGTGTTACCTATAGGCTAAAGTTGTGTATGCTCTCATTTTTATGTCCTTAGTGACAATTCTTAAAGGATAAAAAAAAATTTAAAAACCTTCCCATTTTTATTTATAAGGTTTAACATGATCATGGAATTAGAATCCATGCACTTTTCATAGTCCATAAGTGTCGATGACGTAGATTTCATCACTATGTAGTAGACCACACTCTGTGTTCAGATGGAGTTTAAATATCATAGATAATTATTGTTAGGCAAATTAGGATACCCCATATATGATCTTGTGAAGTAAATATTTAACTCCCCAATACCAAGCATTGGGTACTACCCTACACATATTTGGGCCCCACCATACCTAACATATATCAGGGACTTACCTAGTGATCCTATATAAACATAGCATAATATATTTCAATGTCCATATGCATCTAGGGCAATGGATAGTATCATCCCAAGAGATCACTCACCATGATCAGACTTTGAGTGAGGGTTGGGAGACCAATATAACACCACTATTATTGAATTGTTTAGTGGGTGTCAATTTGCACACTAGTGTTTGTCACTAGTATTAGGTTTGTGTATTTATTTATTTGTTTGCATGTTATCAAGACTCAAGTTTTTTGTGCACCCCTTAAACTAAAAACACAAAACCCCCTATTTGAACTTAGTTCCTAGGGAAAATATCATCTTATATTACATCATCACTTATCAAACACATCACCCTTCATCATTGTCATACCTTATCTTAACCTTATCCTCCATCATCATCTCTTATTATCTTGACTTTACCCTATCCACAAATATTGTAACATCATAGTCATCATTTCTTAGTCTAGCCCTCCCTAGTTATAATATATCTCATCTAGTCATCCCTTACCTTTGTCAACACTTTGTCTTGGACTAATTTAAACCTCTATTCATCACTCATCCTTGGTCATAACATCCCATTTGCATCCCTTAAAAACCCTTATCAATCCAACATCCCTAGTCCAACCCCCAACTATGACATAATCTAACTCTATCATTTACCTTAGTCTAACCTGATCATATCACCTATAATCTAAGTTATCAACTAACCACCCCTAATCCTATCAAAATATATAATCATATTTTCTCATCTATGTTGGTGATAATTATAAAAAGGTTGGAATCATATGCTTGCATCCATCTACACCTAGTCAAGTTTGATATCATTCATCCAATCAAGTATTGTCTTATTATTCACTTAGCATAATCTGATCAACCAAGTCATCCAATCCAACTTGAGTAAACCATCTTAGTCTTAATCTAGTATAAATTACAAAATCAATTAAAAATGTCGTTGAAGGTCATTAATGACCTAGTCCTATCTCTTTAGCTAGTCAAACATAGCCCCATCTCAAACCTTAGGGTATTGTCTTAGCCAATTTTTGTCAAAAATCAAATCAAATGATTATCTAACTCATGTCCTAATTTGATTGGAAAAATATTATTACATCCCATCCCACATCACCAAATCAAACTTGAAAATCAAATTAAAGTAAGACTTTATCCAAACTTGTTTTACTTCATCCATGTGTCCCATTTTCATATCCTTTAATTTTTTGTTTAATCCCTCACACCTGTCAATTGGGACCAGTGAGTCATGTCATCCATCTCTTCTCCCACATTGATTTATGCCCTCTAAACCAAATTTATATGTTGCCTTATTATAAAAATATATCTTTACCAACAAGGATGCACTCATTTTGTAGCTCCTAGAAATAAGTATCCCACATCCTACAAGATTTAACCCTATCCAACTAATATTGCCTCTAGTACATACCCATCCACGTCAGTCTACCTCTATCCTCCATGTTACCTAGTCACCATTAAATCTTACATCCCCCAATCATAGTCCTAATATTACCAAAGGTAAGTCCATCTTAGCAAACTAGTCACCCCAAAATATATAATAAAAATGTTTCCATGACCAAGCCAAAAAAGTGAGTACAGGCAATACACTTCTCTTCTTATATCCCTAGAATCTCTCTTTCCCAAATTGGTAACCGGTCCATAATAATTTATACACCCTTAAAAAATCTTAATCCAAACAATCCTAAGCCCTCTTAGTATAGAGAAAATCAATACTATCAATATCATAGGACTCAAGTGCATTCTAGTAATTCATGCCTAAGTTTTTAAACTTTTGTCTAAACTATCATTGATAATGGTGACATATTAATCAAATGTGAATTATATGCATCCTCACCCATGATTAAACTAAAATGGATATGCCAAAATCATGATCAAGTTATTCTACTCCCAATCCAAGGTCTAGATATTGATCCCATCTTCCGTGATCAACCTATATTTGATGAAACCCTTTTCAATGATGAGCCCATTTATGATGAGCCTAGTATTCCCTCCTCTAATGTGTATTTCCTCCATCAGTCTATCTTTGATGATACATTATTTTTCCATCATCTTCTTTTCATGCATTTGGCCAAGTCCACCATTCCTTCTTCCTAAAGCCTCTATTACCAAACATGGTTCAAAAAGTACTTGCAAGTAATAATTTTATCCAAGAGGCCATTTTTATAGCCTCAATAAAAATATAATTTTACATAAACATCACATCATTTACATTAGAGTAAACATTAGATTCAACACTAGTCTTGTCTGCATCAATATCATGTTAAATGCTAGCAATCAAATCAGATTTGTTGGTAGAATCATCATCCTACCTATCTCTTTGAGGATGTGTCTAATTAAAATTTCAACCAGTCACTAAGAATGTCTCTTTATTTGTGTCCAAATGATGATGTCAAAATATAATCTATAATAATTCAAGATGATTTATCAGTAGATGATTATCAAAGTGGTTTTGATCCATCTTGGGAAGCTTCTCTTACAGGTCAATGTAAAAGCCTTATCGATCCTTATACTAATCTTGATGAGGTTTTATTTGATATTAGAATTGGGTCTCCAAGTACCTTCTCTAAGTATCATGATTCCTATCATTCCACACTCATCAACCTCAATAATCAATCCCCTCCACCATCAACCATCATTAACCCTTTCCTTCCCCTTGTTGGCAATTATTTGGTCACACTCCTCTATGAGGATGAAAATGAACATACATTGTTGAATTATTATTCAAGCCACATATAATGTGATAAATCTAAAAGTATCTTAGACAATATCTAAAATAATATTTAAAAATTTAAGCATAATAATACCATCAACCTTGATCGAATCATCAATCAAAGTTAAGATAAGTTAATATATTGGCCAAGTTAAAAATCAAAATCTTACCCTAGTGAAAATATCCCTAAGTTTTTATGGGAGATCCAAATTCAAAATAACCATAATCCAAGTAACCTTGGCAAATCCCAATATCAAGTACTAGAGGGTAATCAAAGTCAAAAATCATCACATCAATAATTCATGAAAATCTATATGGACAAAAATATTCCAAATAATCAGATCAAAGGGCATAAAATTCAAGGAACCTTAGATTCTTTTATATATATAATAGAACATAAGACATGTCTAATGTTATGTGAAACTACCATTTACACTCTCCTTCTAGTTACACCATCCATCCTAATCATATCACTTATTCACACCCTATACATCACCATCCAAACCATCCAATCCAATCCATACTATACATCACCATCTCTAGTAATAATGTCTCTCATAGGGGTTACAAATACACTTGGTTTAGATCTCTTAAAGATTCCAAATCAAGAATAAACAAGGCTCATAAGGACATCCATGATATCAACATCGATAACATGGTCCTAACATCACATCTATCTAGGATACATGTTGGCTGAAGATCAAGAATTTTTGTACATCATTGCATCTCATCTACCTATAACAAATTAAGATGACATCAATACACTTTTAAATCCAAAACTAAAAAATAAAATAAAATCATTCATCCAAAGGTGAAAACTATTTTTGTAGTGTCATGGGAAAAAACCATGATGGAAACCAGTCTTTAGTGTCATGGTAAAATAACTTGTTATATGTAGGCACCTTAACACTTGGGGCTAATATTACATTTAATACATGTCATATCCCTTATCAACCCTATTTTCATCACCTTCCAATCATAGTTATTTATCTTATCCATCTGTCATTCTCAAATCCTCCATCACATTTTAAATCCTCTTATTATGTTCATCCTTTCTTCCCATCTTGACCTTCATAAGGGAGTGTAATAAGTCTTCAAGAATGTTCTAATAAGTATCTTGAAATGTCCTTCACCCAACACTTGGACAAATAGACATCAGGCTCCTTCACAATCATATTATTTATGATCCCTAGTCCATTCTTCCTTAGTCCTCATCCCATTTTTGACATTACTCATATCATTTTATGGTCCCATCCATCATTCCATTCATCCTCATCATAGTTTTTAGGTTTGGTATTCCATTTTTTAGTAACCCCCATTTATATAGTTTGCATACAAATCCACAAAATCCCAAAACATCTCAGTCATCCTATCATATGTTTCTTTGTCTTATGTTTGAAATATCCTAGTCATCATATCTTATGTCTTAGTCATCTTGTCATCTTTTATTATCTTGTGTACTAGTGGTATTATCATTTTGTTATCTTGTCTTATCTTATGTCCTAATCCATAACCATATCCTAATCCAAGTCACTAGTCTATCCAACTCCATACCCTTGTTGAAGTCTATAACCTTAATCCAAAATCACATGATCATAACCATCTTAGTCCAACTCATCACCTAATAAATCATCCTATTAACTCTCACCAATATAATTATACAAGACACAATGACATTTCATGTAGATAATTATGTGTTTTACCTATCTTCTCTTTGTTTTTTCACTCATTTGCATATATTTTATCACATTTACATATGTTTGCTTACTTGTATATATTTATCTTCCTTTATTTATTCTTGAATCATGTATTTTTTATTAAGGGTGCAATGAATGAGTATGTTATGATAAATTCAAAATCCTATAATTATGATTTTTGGTTTTATATGTATATTTCATTATTTGACCCTTTTATAATCATGCACTTTGGCACATCGCCCTATTGGTCATACTTATATCATGGGGCATACTACCTAGTTATACACTTAACATCAGATTTATTAGACTATGATGAGCCTTATTATAGAAATGATGGCTTGATATTAAACACACTCATCATTTCTCCTATCCTCTATCACCCGTTATAATGTCTAACATCCCATATCCAATCATTTATCCTAGTCCTTTGTCTTCAAACCAATCATCCATGTCTACTCACTTAGTATTCAATCATTCCTCCAAGTCCTTTATAATCACGTCTATATCCTCTAGTGAATCATCTATCATCCCTCTAGTATCCAATCATTATCACACCTAACATATATCTAACAAATAACATGTCTGATGGTAATCATCAATATAATATTCTAATCCATCATCGTCATCCTCTAATCTAGTTGGAAATACATTATCTTGAGGTATTTTTAGACTATATATGTAGCTCTTAGTCATATAACATGCTTGAGGTTAGCTCAGCCACTCTCTCTTGTTTCCCCATCAATCATCATCACATCTCTTGTGTCCCTCTTCAAGTCTTCCATCAGTCAAATCTTTGACCTATAATATCAACCATTAATCAACTATTCTATTGATCTTTCACCATCCCCACAATCATCTCCCTAAGGTTATTATCAATCACTCCCACCTATTGATTGGCCTAACTAGTCATAACATCCATATTTTCTTCCTATTTCTATACGATTTTCGCTTTCACATTCAAAAAGGAAATGAGAAACTAAGAGAAATGGTCTAGGGTTAGAAGATACCTGGATGTAGTCTTGCACACCAAATTTAGATGATAGCAGGAACTCCTCTTTGGTTGTGGAGGATGACACCTGTAAAAGAAAGAGACTAAAACAAAGAAGGTGTTAGATGAGGAGATGGTGGGCTGCCAAGCAAAATCTTGATCCTAGAAGTACAAGAGACTTCCTTGAGGGATGTCAACCCACTGATTGATAAAAATAATGTCTGATAAAAGGCAGAATGATAAAAGATTGAAATGATTAGAAACTAAAATAGAAATAGAAGCAAATGCTTACTTGAATGTTGCTGTCAGCTTGGTCACAGTCACGGACATCAGTTAGTCTACCAACGTCGGTTGTAAAGGTCTACCGACGTCGGTTAGTCTGTCGATGTCGGTGGAGGCAATGGTCTCTGCGGCTGGCGTCGGTCAGGGTAGTAGTCTTTGGACGAGGTCTGGGTGGGTCTGGACGGGTTTATGGTCTGTGGACGGGCTTGAGAAGGGCTCTGGGTCTGGTTGAATGCTCTGTACAGGGTCTTTACAGGCAAAAAGAATGGTCTGAAAGAGGGACCAAATAGAAGACAAATGCAACAGGGAAGAAAAAGTGGTCTGGAAGGGATCTGGGCAGGAGAGGTTAAAAATGGGTAGTAGACTGAATGACAGATGAATTAAAAGAAATACTGAAATGAAAACAGTAGAAATACTTACCTCATCCCTGCTGGAGAATGGAATGAAGAAGACCTGTTACTGCTAGTGTACCTGTTGTTGATGCTTGGTAGTGCAGAAGACATGTTGTTGTTATAGCTTGCTGTGTGTACCTGAGAGAGAGAGTGAGAGGTCTGATGATTGGAATGATTGACGGATTGAGGAATGAAAGATCAGACGGTTGAAGGTCTAAAAGGTCAGATGGAAAGATTGGAAAATTGGATCCTACATTCAAGTCAAGAATGCAGTTATGAAGGAAACTGATGCTGGCAAAATCACCGATGTCGGTTGACAGTTGACCGACGTCGATGGCTGGAAGGTAGGAAAAAGGCTAAAAATAGCCTTTTATCCATTTTCCCAACTGTTGGGTTAGCAGGTCAACGGAAGAAACGGTCGAAGGTGGATTAATAGGCATGGGAAATGAGTGGGATAAGGGAAATGGGGTCTTAAATCATTTAAGACTTGGCAAGGGGTAGTGGAGAGAATCCAAGGAAGGGCATCCTAGGGTGGTGAGTTGTCAAGGGTGAGATGGAAAGGGGAGAGAATTACTAATTTAAATTAAGATAATTATTTTAAACTAATAAGACATAGGTTAGGAGTGGTTAAGTGGACCAAGGGGATTAAGGGGGGAGGATGACCAAGGAGTGGACACGATTTCGGTGTCTACATTTGCCCCTTTTTGTCTTGTTGGTTGTTCTTGATGAACTGGAAGACAAAAATAGGAGTTGGTTGCCCCAGGTGTGGGATAAGATCGATTTTGTCCTGTTGGTTGTTCAAGCGAACTGTAAGACAAGAACAGGAGGGTCAGTTGCCCCGATTATGGGATGAGGTATTCCCCCTCAAAGCGGGAGTCAAGGGAAGGGAACCTGAAGTCGGGTGCTGATTTGATAGAGAGATGGATGAATAGGGTGAAAGTGTGAGTGTGAACACTACAAAAGTTGTGATTGCGTGTATACCACTTCACGAGATGGTCAGGTCAAATTATCGCAAGTCAAAGGTTGAAGAGTGCCAAAATTGAAATAACCAGGCCCCAGCATTTGGTCGTAGCTGATCAGGTTATTCAATCTAAGTTGAAGCTCTAATGGTCATCGTGTTCTAGGTATCCCAGGCTCAGGAAGTGCTCTTGGAAACATGAAAATGTCACAAGTAGTGGGGATCAACTAGCTTGCGATCCTATACTTGTGAAGGTCATAAATAGTCTGTGCACAATTTTGCTAGCCAGTCGTGAGGTAGCATACATGCAAGAACAACCAAGGCAACGTTTGTCTTGGAAGTGGTCGAAGTCTGAAAGAGATATTCGCGATCTCCATGGTCATTGGTCAAGGCAGGTCAAGATAGATAGCCGGTCGAATGAATGGATGGACGAAATAAAGTGGTTGAGCTAACCTCAGAAGACTGAGTGCTGCCTACATAGCCCCTGTGTGAAGGGCCTCAGGCCAATGTAGTTCTCCCTAAAAGGGAGGAAGAGGGGCAAAGTTATGGATTGCTTTGGTCGAGGTTAAGGTCATGGTCAAAGGAGGATAGTTTTTCCATTAGGGAGACAAACAAATGGATGTGGTCGAGCTAACCCCAGAAGACATCCTATCATCTGAGTGTTGCCTACATAGCCCTAGTCTTAGGGCCTCATACCAATGTAGTTCAGGTGAAGAGGCAAAGTGGTCGATGATTGGTTTTGGTCATGAGAATGATGAGGATAAGATGATGTCATAGCCTTTTCCATATTGTGTGATGGTGTATTCTGTAACATTGGTTGAGGGGTCTTTCATCCCTAGCAATTCTCCATATTCGTGATGGATGTATGCTAAAAATGAATTGAGTCTATGTATGCTTCAGCAAGTAATGGTTTATGATTAACATAAATTGTGTCTGGTCGATAGTTTCCATGTGTATTGGTGTCCATAGAACCTATGTGAAATGGACTATGTCATGTTGGTGGTCTGAAAATGTTGGGTTGAGTTGGTTTGACAAATGATGTGGTTGAATGTGACCAATGTGTGAAAAAAAAAGTGAAAGGCAAATTGCTCTTTCATTGAGAAGGACTAGATAGATAGCATATATAGGGGTTGTTAGAACCAAGAGCCCCATTCATGCATTACGTCGTTGACCATGGGTTGTGTTAGAGAAGTAATCGAATCATTTTGACATTTAAAATGAGATCGAAGTCCCTTGAATAGGTAATGTGATAGGAGGAGGATGGGGTAACCCTTTTTAGAGTAGAGATAACCTTGCCCCTTTTTATAGGAGACCCTGAGACAACTACAAGCCAAGTCCATGACCCTTTTTTTTTTTAGCAAACTGATCAATGCAGGAAGTCTACATAGAGATGTCATTTTCTTTGTGGTCATTTGTGAAGCTGATCAATGTGGGAAGCTTCTAAAAGAGTTCTATTTGTATCAAGATTTAGTCATAGCCATCCTTCAAAAGAGTGGTCTATATTTTGCTTTATATATATGAGGGCTTTGAATAGCTGTCCTTCGAGGGAGCAGTCTATTAGCTACAACAATGATAGTACAGCTATCCTTTGAGGGAGCAGTCTGCTTTTTGATTTTGTGACCTTGGATATTTTGACATCTTGATTTATTTTTGATAAAATTTTGAGTCATGGACAAGACTATAGAAGTTAAAGGGCTCCCTTTTATCAGGACAAAGCATCCATACTTTATAAAAGGGTTACAGAGGGTTTGTTTTAGGGGAATAAGGTTGAAAGGAATGAGGATTAAGAGGATGGGGTTGCTCAAGGGACAAGCTCAAGTTAAATGTCAGTGAACGAGTACTTGACTAGTAGTAGAATGGTCACAGATGCAAGGCATTAAAGGGCTCATGTTCTGATAAGTCCCTGGTCCATGCTTGTGCATGATGATGTAAGGTCCGAGCCGATTTGGAGTAAACTTTTCTTTATTTACTTCTTTCCAAATTGGTCACGTGTTGGTCATTGCTAGACATGAAGTTGGTTGATATGTTGTCGAATTGTTTGGCTGGTTGATGTTTGGTCATTGTTTGGTTGGTTGATGTCTAGTCGATGCTTGGTCAATGATTTGGTTGATGCTTGGTCAATGGTTGGTTAAATGTTTTGATGAAAAGGTTGATTGATGTTTGGTCGAGACTGGTTGAGGTCATGATGAATGTTTGGTCGAAGGCTTGGTCAAGGTTGGGTCGATGATTTGGTCGTAGATAGGTTGAATGTTTGGTCGAGGTCAGGTTGATGCTTGGTCGAGGCTTGGTCGATTGATATGTTGTTAGATGGTTTGGCTGGTTGATGTTCGGTCATTGTTTGGTCGATGTCATGATTAAAAGATCGGTTGATGTTTGGTCAAGGTTTGGTGGAGCTTTGGTTGATGGTCTGATCGAGGTCAGGTTGAATGTTTTGATGAAAAGGTTGGTTGATGTTTGGTTGAGGCCAGGTTGAATGTTTGGATGAAAAGGTTGGTTGATGTTTGGTTGAGGTCAGGTTGAATGTTTGGGATTAAAAGAGTGATTTGGTATTTGGTCGAGATTTGGTTGAATGTTGAATTCCCCTAGTGACTAGGGAGAATGTTTGACAGATTGGTCAAGGTCAGTTGAGGCTTGGTGGTCAGATTGACTATGTTGATGTCGAATAAGGGGGTTAAAGGCAGCAAAGGGACCATAGTCTGGCATGGAGATCCCGATTTAGGTGATGAGGTTTGAGAAGCATGGGTTGGTGTTGATGATTTGTTGAAGGGGTGGTCAAGAGGATCCTTGATGAGAAGGGTATCCTTTTTTCAGTGTTGACGAATGATAGCTTTGAGAGCGCAACAACGCTCAGTGTCATGTCCTGATTTGTGATGATATTGACAAAATTTAGATTTGTCGAACCAAGATGGTCTTGATCTGAGAGTTGATGAGTGGGGCAGTGTTGAAGCTTTGTTGATAATATGGTCGAGAAGAAGGGTGTCTTTCTCCAAGCATTGGTGAATGACAACCTTGAGGGCACAATAATGCTCAGTGTCGTGCCCAGGCATGCGATGATACGCAAAAATTTGAGTGTCATCGAACCAGGGTGGTTTTGGTCTGAGAGATTGATATGGTTTAAGAGGCGGGAGACTGATGCAAGAAGAATGCAACAATTGTTGTAATAGCAAGGCATAAGAACCCGCCAATGGGTCTACGTGTTTTGTTGCAATGGGGGTTGATGACTTTGGTTTGAGAGGCGTAAGAGGTGTTGGTCATACCATCATTTTCGTGGGTGGTGTAACCACACATGTAGATGGCACTTTGGTGGTAATAGGTGTTGGATGTCTTGGAGGAAATATGCGTCTACTAGATTGAGGGGATAATGGAGGCAACTTGCCTCTATGAAGTATGGGAGTAGGAAGCACTCCTATTAAAGTGGATGGATGTGGGCCCAAAATTGAAGGTAATGATGAAGGTTGGGGAGGAGTCCTCTAGTGTGGTTTAGTGGCCTTCTTTGGTTTGGGTTGAGGGCCACCATTGTGCGAGGCGAGGTTAGATACCGGTTCGAGTTTGGATGTGGACGGAGGTGAGTGAGATGTAGCAATCTTAGGCAAAAGGCAAGAGGAAACCGTGACTGGGTCTTCCTCGGTCGAAATAGGTGAAGAGACTGGGTCTTCTCTTGGTGGAGAAGGAATAGGAGAGTGTGGCTCCTCAAGAGGGCAGAGGGCAGGGATGATTGTGCCTTCGACTTGTGGTTGAGGAGTAGGAAGGGTAGGGTCCTCCATTGGTGGGAGGAAGGATGAAGGTGGGGCTAATGGCATAGGTATGGTCAAGACATCCTCTAATATAAGAGAGGTCGATGGAGGAATAATAGGAGAAGAGGGTTTTTCTATCTATGGAGGGTGGTCAGGGACAAGAGGTGAGACCGTGTTGACCGTGCATATGTTATGTTCGTGGGAGCTATCGGTCATGGTCTGGATATTGTTTTGGCCAGGAGGATGGTTAGGAAAAGGTTGTTTGAAGATGTCGATGTTGTGATTAGGTAGGGCATTCAAGTTATCCAAAACAAGATCCCCCTTGTCGATCATGTCTTGGACAATGTTCTTGAAGGTTTGGCAATTGTTGATGTCATGGCCTTGGACGCGGTGATAGTGACAGAAGTCATTTTCCCTATACCACGTAGGGATGGCTTTTGAAGGGTCGAATTGAGGTGGTCAGATGGGAAGGAGATTGAGGACCCTCTGCTTGATGATTTTTTCCAAAACTGAAGCGTATGATTCTCCAAGTGGAGTGTATGAACGCTGGATGTACCATTGTTGGAATTGTTTGGTGATGCTTTGAGATGTTGAAAATTGAGATTGGTCGGTTATTATCAAAGATGGTGATCTAACGACCACAGTGTTTGCCACTCCTTTGGATTTGGAGTGGGAAGAAGAAGGTCTAGAAGAAGAAGGGTCATCGGCTCTTGCATTGGTATTATGCAATTTGACCTTATCTTCTTCAATGGCGCAGAGTTCAAGATTTCGGGCCATGGTGAAAGCTTCATCGAAAGTGTGAAATGTTTGAACCTGCAAGGTAGAAGAGATGTACCTAGCACATGCTCGGGAAAAGAGCTTGATGAGCTCAGGTTGAGGCAAGGAGAAGGAGAGCTGGTTAATCAAGCCTCTCCAACGGGCGACAAAATTGACTATTGATTCGTCGTCAAATTGCCTGATAAAATAGAGGTCTGTGATTGAAACTTGTTTGGTGATATTGATAGAAAAATGGTCGAGAAATAATTGGGCAAGTTGAGTGAATGAAAAGATAGAATGTCTGGTAAGAGAGCTATACCAATCAAGGGCAGGGCCAAAAAGTGACATGGGGAACGTGCGTAGAAGTAATGCATCGTCATGGGCTATGAGATAACAAGCATGTCTGAATGCTCCTAGGTGCTATTGCGGGTCTTCCTTACTCTATAAATGAGAAAACTTAGGAAGCTCCCACTGACTAGGATATGGCCTGATTGGGATGGAGGGATGGATGGGTTCATTACAAATTTGGTCATAGGAAAGGACATTGCTTGAACCGGAAATAGAAGCTTCAAGACTAGACATTTTATCCATCAGCATCTTGATGAGATCGGCTGATGGATTGGCAGATGGGGCACCCCCTAGGTTATAAGGTGCTTAGAAGATGCTAGAAGAGGCATACGACGTAGTCGGTTGCGCTTGTACGGGCGCAACATATTGATAACTAGTCATGGGGATAGAAGTGGAGGCCAAGGGTGGTTGTGTCATGAAGTTAGAAGGCATAAGTTGACTAGTTACTGCCAAAGGTGGTTGCGTGGTGGCATTGTAAAAAGGGGAGGTAGACACTCCTGCATTTATAGGCACAAGAGTGATTGGAGTCGAGACAATCAAGTTCTGGTATGATGTGGAACTTGGTTGAATTGCATGTGGTTGAGGGGGTAATGAAACCCCGATGGAGGTCGTTCTAAAAATAGATGGGGAGGCCAAACTTTGCGTATTGTCCATGGTTGGGTTAATGGTTGAGGCAATAGTCTGAGTCATAAAAGGCTGGGTAGCAGATGGTGTTGATACCATCGCCGCTTCACTCGAAAGGTCTCGCATTTGGTTTCTTGCGAGATAGTTTTGGAGGGCTTTGACATTGAGGTCCAAAAATATTTTGAAATCTTGGTCCCCTTTAGGGACAATGGGGGTCTGAGTCGGGGTCAGTCGAGTAGGAGTTCATTCGGCCTCTGAATGAAACTCCATTGGGGGATTGGTTATGGATAGTGAAGGTGGAAGCGGTTGATGCCTCGCTTGGTCAAGAAGAGCCTTGGTTTGACTGCGTGTCAAAACCATTCAAGGCAAGAGGGGTCAGGTTTCAAAAACTATGTTTTTTTAGTTTCAAAAACTCAGAATGTGTGTTGGATAGAAAAAGGGGTTGGGTTTTAAGGCTGCTGTTTTGGAAAAAAGGACTGTGACAGTGACCGACGTCGGTTGAAAAAATGATGTCGGTGAGAACAAATGGCTGACGTCGATCAGATAACCGATGACAGCGAAGAAATATTACCGACGTCAGTGGTAAAACTGATGTCGGTGACTATGTTTTCCAGAAACTCAGAGAATTTGAAAGTTTTTGGAAAGAAGAAAAATGTCCTCACTAGCTCAAAAAACCATATGGGAACAGAAAAATAGATGGAGACAGGCAGACCCTAAGCATTAAATCCTAAGAATCAACTTTTAGAATCTTGTTGGCTTATGCCTTAGAATGTGTTTGGGAGGTTGGCTTGTAGAATGGGTCCTAGAAGAAGTAGTCTAGAGCTAGTTTCAGGTTTGTTTAGGCACTCAAAAGTCTGTGTTAGGTTTCGTACATGGCCTGGTGCTAAGGAGCAAGCTCCCCTCACTTCACGAGCCCAGGGATAAGCTGGCCTCACTTAGCCAAAATATACTTTCCCTAGAGATTATCCTCTGTCAGAGAACAGAGTGGGCTTTCCCCTTGGTAGTGAAGTCTAAGTGGGATTGCCGGGACGGGTAAGGTATACGCTGGGTGATGAAATCTCAGTCGGGCCTTGTCATAGGTAAGTTTTGATGTTTGATTTGTGCAAGTGATTTGGTTGTGTAACATAAGTGTGACTACGATTAATTCATGATGCAGTTTTTAATTACTAGATGTGGACTAAGTATGCAGTCAAGAAGAAATGAAATGCAATGTGTTTTAAGCCCAAGTCGAAATGTGAGTTTGGATGAAACAAGTTGAGAAAGGGTTGAAGAGTATGAGTTGACTAATCTAAGATGCAAGAAAAGAAAGAACAAGAATAATTCTTTTTTAATTTTTGCTGATAGTGTCTTTTGGAAGAGATAGAAGAAAGAGGTGAAAAGGAGAAACCTAATGCACCTATATGAAAAGAAATGAAAAAGAACCCAAGGAAGACCCTAGGGTCCCACCGAGCGTGCCAGAATGTTTCTATATGATTTTTTCTTTCACATTCAAAAAGGAAATGAGAAACTAAGAAGAATGGTCTAGGGTTAGAAGATACCCAGATGTAGTCTTGCGCACCAAATTCAGACGATAGCAAGAACTCCTCTTTGGTTATGGAGGATGACACCTGTAGAAGAAAGAGACTAAAACAAAGAAGGCGTTAGATGAGGAGATGGTGGGTTGCCAAGCAAAAGCTTGATCCTAGAAGTATAAGAGACTTCCTTGAGGGATGTCAACCCACTGATTGATAAAAATAATGTCTGATAAAAGGCAGAATGATAAAAGACTGAAATGATTAGAAACTAAAACAAAAATAGAATCAAATGCTTACCTGAATGCTATTGTCGGCCTAGTCACAGTCGCTGACGTCAGTTAGTCTGCCGACGTCAGTTGTAAAGGTCTACCGATGTCGGTTAGTCTGTCAATGTCAGTGGAGGTAATGGTCTCTGCAGCCAGCGTCGGTCGGGGCAGTAGTCTTTGGATGAGGTCTGGGTGGGTCTGGACAGGTTTATGGTCTGTGGATGGGCCTGAGAAGGGCTCTGGGTCTGGTTGAATGCTCTGTATAGGGTCTTTATAGGCAAAAAGAATGGTCTAAAAGAGGGACCAAATAGAATACAGAGGCAACAGGGAAGAAAGAGTGGTCTGAAAGGGGTCTGGGTAGGAGAGGTTGAAAATGGGCAGTAGACTGAATGACAGATGAATTAAAAGAAATACTGAAATGAAAGTAGTAGAAATACTTACCTCATCCCTGCTAGAGAATGGAATGAAGAAGACCTATTGCTGTTGGTGTACCTGTTGTTGATGCTTGGTAGTGTAGAAGACCTGTTGTTGTTGTTGTAGCTCGCTGTGTGTACCTGAGAGAGAGAGAGAGAGTGAGAGGTCTGATGATTGGAATGATTGACGGATTGAGGAATGAAAGATCGGATGGTTGAAGTTCCAAAAGGTCAAATGGAAAGATTGGAAAAGCGGATCCTACATTCAGGTCAAGAATGCAGTTATGAAGGAAACTGACGCTGGCAAAATCGCCGACGTCGGTCAACAGTTGATCGAGGTCGGTGGCTGGAAGGCAGGAAAAAGGCTAAAAATAGCCTTTTATCCATTTTCCTAACTGTTGAGTTAGCGGGTCAAGGGAAGAAACGGTCGAAGGTGGATTAATAGGCATGGGAAATGAGTGGGATAAGGGAAATGGGGTCTTAAATCATTTAAGACTTGGCAAGGGGTAGTGGAGAGAATCTAAGGAAGGGCATCCTAGGGTGGTGAGGTGTCAAGGGTGAGATGGCAAGGGGAGAGAATTACTAATTTAAAATAAGATAATTATTTTAAATTAATAAGACATAGCTTAGGAGTGGTTAAGTGGACCAAGGGGATTAAGGGGGAGGACGACTAAGGAGTGGACACGATTTTGGTGTCTACATTTCCATTAGTCATCTGTTATCACCAATTGATCAATTCACCATTTAAAGTTTATAGTTTCCTCCCTCAATTAGGGCATGACCATGATTGTAACTTTATTATCATCCTTCTCTCTCTTGTGGGTGTCTTTGTTTTGGGTATCATCACTATTAATCACATTATGGATTATTTGATGCATTTTAGTCCAATTCTTCCTTTTCATCTTTTGGTCACTTGATCATATCATTTATTCTCTCTCATCTCCTTCATCATATTTCTCTATTTAGTCTTTGAGCTACATTCATCATTAATCTTATAAATTCATTATCTTATTTTGGCTTGATGCTCTCTTAGCATGCATCCTTGCTTGGGATATGTTTAAATATTGTGGCCTTTATCATCTTGATCTGAAACTTTCCTAGGTGTGTGTCATTACCTAGGATAAGTCAAAATATTGCAACCCATATCTTCCTAGTCTAAAATTCTCCTTAGCATGTGTCCTTACCTTGGATATGTCATAATTTATCATTATTTATAACCATCCTATTATGGTTAATTCTCACTTGGAATGTATCAACAACCATAAAAATATCATTTCGACTCCCAATGCTTATGTCTTTGCTAGGGGAATCATCAATTTTTAGCTCACTACTCATGTCAATCTCATCTTCTTCATCATCGATTTCACATCTAGCATCACATCCCCTCATCTATTTGTACATCCCAACCCTCATTATTATTTCCAGTGGCCATCCATCTCATTCTTCCCAACATGTATCCTTGAGGGTAAATCATGTATCCTTATTCTTACTAAGTTTTCACGTATTATTTTTTTTGGAAGACCATTTCTCCATTCACTTCATTCAGTTGTAATTACCTTTCAAAGAGGGGGAAAATATATACACTTAAATTTTCTCACGTCTTCGTTAGTCACTAATATTATTATTAATCTACATTAATTTCATCTAATCCATCTAATTTCATCCATAATCATATTAATCCTCCGCTTATAGTCATTATTATAACCTCCCATTCATTTCCTTAGGTAACATTATTAACATTTCCATGTCGATTAATTATTTTATTATCACTTTCTTATCAATCCCTTTTATCATCTAATTTTATCCACCTATAGGTAACATTATTAACATTCCCATGTCGATTAATTATTTTATTATCACTTTTTTATCAATTCCTTTTATGATCTAATTTTATCCACCTACTACTAGGCTTTCCTACAATTCCCTCACTTACCCCCTATCCACCTACTACTAGGCTTTCCTACAAGCCCAATCACTAATCCTCACCTAATCATCTACCTAATCATATTTAGTCTTCCTAACATGGGTTATAGAGAATTGTACACTCTATAATTTTCCTCTTTCTTCCCCATTCTCTAGATATTTCTTCTCTAGAGCCTTTTAAGGAATTTTTAATTCCTTATAAATCTCCTTCTATTATTCTATTTGAACAAGCCATTACTTTGTGCAAAGGAAATGGTTTAATTTAGAGCATTCATGCCAATCTTATGATCTTGAATGTATATTACCAAAATTGTCTATTGTCTTTGATCCAATATCAAAGTCATCATCCTTCATTGTTGTTAAAATTTTATGAGTCTACATCAAGAAATCTATTTGTCTTGGGGCACTTCATCCTTTTTATAAGTGAATTGGTTGCATAATGAAGGTATAGGTATTTTATTTTCATTGTTGATTGATTCTATTTCATTTACCTTACCCAACATTGAGGTTAGTTTTGTGTTTGGATTGATTTGAATAAATTATATGCATTTTGAATCCATGAATCCAAATTCCTACTAATAAAGTGTTATAAAAAAAATGTTAATTACATAACATATAAAGTACACTATGAAAGATATAAGCATAGATAAGGGCATATGTAAGTACATAAACACAAACATGATAATGGAAATGATCATATAGTAATGTAACCTAGATGTATTGTGATAAAGGAAAAGTATGCCTCCAATGTATTGATGACATGAGTAGAAAGAAACATATATTATGTGCTTGGGTATGCATGTATCACACTCAAAAGATGATTGAAACATGTGTGTGTGTGTGTGTGTGTGTGTGTGTGTGTGTGTGTGTGTGTGTGTGTGTGTGTGTGTGTGTGTGTGTGTGTGTGTGTGTGTGTGTGTGTGTGTGTGTGTGTGTGTGTGTGTGTGAGAGAGAGAGAGAGAGAGAGAGTAAATTATATATTATCTACCAATATGGAACTAATGACATAAATGGCAAGGAGCTAATAAGATATGGAATACTATGATAAAGGAAAAGGATGCCTCCAATGTATTGATGACATGAGTAGAAAGAAACATATATTATGTGCTTGGGCATGCATGGATCGCACTCAAAATATGAGTGAAACATGTGTGTGTGTGTGTGTGTGTGTGTGTGTGTGTGTGTGTGTGTGTGTGTGTGTGTGTGTGTGTGTGTGTGTGTGTGTGTGTGTGTGTGTGTGTGTGTGTGTGTGTGTGTGTGTGTGTGTGTGTGTGTGTGTGTAAATTATATATTATCTACCAGTATGGAGCTAATGACATAAATGCCAAGGAGTTAATAAGATATGGAATACTAAATATTTTTGGTAATTTTGTAGTATTTCAAGTAAAATATTTACACAAGTGCATAATGTTCATTGAGATTTTGATAGTTTTTCCTTCAATTATAGCTATGTGGTTCACTCCCTTCCCAATTTTTTATATTCGATAAAAATGGTCCCAACCAATTTGGTTTTGTAGATGATATTTATGGATTATATAAACCCCAATTTTTTACACTTGGAAAACTCAGACCCTAGATGTTCCTCTTAGTTATGGATCTTTCCCGCTTCCTCAAGTCTCACATATGCTCTATGTTGTTCCCCTTAGCCTGTAACTTAGTCTGAATATTTTTGTTTCCAACCCAGGTGTTCTATCTTTCCTAGAATTCTTAAAATATATTTATATTCTACTTCTGCACATTCTAAGCTTTTACCCATTTTTTTGCTCCCTAGACACTAATGTCTAAGATAGACACTAGCATCGAAGTGTCTAGTTCCCTAAAGTCACCCAATTTGTAAATGAAATAAATCATAATGGTCATCTTAAGTGATTCAGTGAGAGTTACTTATCAAAATGGATTGATATAAGTACAAGATCAACCCTCACTCATTCCTGACCTACAAAATACCAAGAGAAACTAATGAAACTTATAAAAAACAATCTATTAGGTATTCAATTAAACAAAGCTTCTCTATTTCCATACCAATCATAGGGAAAACACATCTATAGGTATGAAGTACTAAAGCAATATCTAAAGAGATATAATTTCCAAGTTACAAACCAGGTCAATGTTGTACTTACTTTTCACATATTGCATTATTCACATAAAAGCCAACACATAGGGGAGAACTACATTAGTCTGAGTCCCTATTCAGATTATTGGCTATGTAAGAAACATTCATAAATAGTGGGGTCTTTGGAGTTAACTTGATACTATGTGCACATTAACCCATTATTACCCAAGGACACCATGAAGATGAAAAAGTAGGGTTCTAATATTTCATGAGGAGTGATAGTCTATGGAACATATTTGAATGCACCACTGCAAAGGCAATGTCAAACCCAAAAACATCCAAATGGTCGCATCCTCTTCTAGTAGTTATTTTGTATAGGACAATTGAATCAAGTTCATATAGTCGTATCGATGTGACTATCTTAAGATAACATTAGTCTATGTGGATCTAAAAGCATTGAATCCAGAATCAAGTGACTTTTTCAAAATCATCTTCTAGCCTGCTTTCTACCTATTCTAGATTCAACACTATGTTATCATCAAAACCAACTAATTATATTACTTCTTTGTCATTTACATACATATCTTATTGTAATTTATATATTTAGCCTATTCTTAATATAAACAATTCAGTGTATGTTTATATATGAGTTTATCACCTAATTGGTCAATTTTAGACCTAATAAACACCTTTGTGCATTTCCATTTCTATATGCCCCTTTAATAATAATCTAGATAACCCCAACTTAGACATATCTCACTTAAGGGTTATACATTTGGTGGACCCAATCTTTGAACATCATTTATACCTAAGCATACCCTATAGGATGTTTATTGCTTGCTTTGTCATAATATTTATGTACTTCATATCCCTTATCAAGGATGATATTGATTGCTTTTATGATTATGATTATGAAATTACATTACTTTCTATCAAATAAATGGTAAAAAATTATTAATATTATATCCTCCAATTGATAAGGCATCTAATATCAAAGCCTTGAATGGTGGTATCTTTTATCCCTTTAATTAGTTCCATGATTCCACCATTTCATGGGATGTGTTGAGCCATATTAATTAATATAAATAGCCTTTACTCATACTTCCTAAACAACCATCATACGATTTTGGTCATTGATATTTTAAAGAATATGTTTACAAAGGCCAAGGATTGGGCAAACATGAGTAAGGTATAGTTCTACCTATTGTTCTTAAAAATAATATATGTCAAAAAGTCTTAGGATTTTAATAAAAATCCATGAGGCACTAACATGGAAAGCCATCTAAGCATGCTCTTCATGCACATTTTACCACACGAGTCGGTACATATGACCAAGAGTCTCCTTCATTTTATCTTAAAAAAATCATATAAATACATAAACAAATTATGAATGGTTTACAAATAACTTATAATGGGGCCATGATTTCAATAAAATTAATTCACACCCTCATAATTCATACTTTCCCAAATAATATCCCCCTTAGCAATATTGATGGTTCCCTCATTTCTTCATTAGAAACAAATTATATACCAAAAAGGGGAGCTTCATCAAAGATTGTTCAAGCTCAAATTTTTATGCGAAAAATAAATGAAACAAATTATTTGAATTTAAAAGCTATTCAAATGATATACCAAAAGTACCAAAGTTCAAATATCTCATACCACTACCAAATTACCCTATATTTATTGATCATGAACTTTCATTTGTTATACATGAATATTATGGTACCAATATGCCTAAATTCAAAAAAAGGTGGTGGGTTGGAACCAATGATAACACATATGAAAAACACCACTATTCCCATGGAATATTTTATTTCTATGATAACCAATATTAGGGATCCTCAAAAGTAGGTTTGTACACTTCAAATGCAAATGGCTTTCCATAATAATAATGCACATGTAACTACATTTAATAATCAACCTCATGGAAAATGTATACTTGAATATCCTTATCCACAAGGTTTTCACTACCATGTTTAACTCTCCTTGAAACACATAAAGATATATTTGATCACATGAAATGTTATGTAAATTATTTTGTTCAATGGACACAATATGAATTTTTTTTCTAAAGGTTTTCTATATGAGCATTTTGGATGAGGCTCAAAATTGGTTTTGTAGTTTACTAAAGGGTTCTTTAACCACTTTTTTACAATTGAAAGTTTCATTCTTCATGGATTTAAATACACAAAATGTGTTAAAACTTACATTAGAACATTTAAACAATTTCAAACAATGTGATGATGAATCCCTTCAATATTATACTATTCGGTTCAAAAGTAAATCACATGAGTTAGCATTTAGACTCTCAGATTTGGAATTGAAATTTATCGTTAGTAGAGGACTTCTTTCCCCATTAAATGAAAGAGCATTGCAAACACAATATGAGTCATTTACCCATTTATATAATGTTGTGCATAGATATGCTTCCTTCATAATTACTCATTCAAAGGATCGTAACATATCTCCCTCCAAATAAAAAAGTTTTATCCCTTACACAATGAAATGATATAAATTACCTACAGAGCTTTATGAATAAAATTTTATGTATTTTTAATCCTTATATGTCTAGTTTTCAAATGTTACTTAACATGTGGCTAATATAAGGTCCATGTCTTATGTAATAATCTCAAAGTAAACCACACAAAAATAATTCACGCCAATGAGATTTAACAATTACATTATAGATGGGTGGTGATTATTTTTGGAATAACCGTATTGATCCTACACAATCAAAAATACTTTCAATGTAAGATGCTTATAATAAATTGGATTTGATTTTAAAAACTTAAAATAAAGGAGGTTGGAAAGAGTCAATGGGAAACATAATAATACCAATTGATTATGGTCCTAAAGTAATTTAAACATGGGGTTGGGTTATGCCTACCACATCTTCATATGCATTTTAATAATAAGATATTTGGCTATACCAAATGGAATAAAAAAGTGACTAAAATTAGCAAGGTATTTTATTTCCTCATGAAGGAAAACAATACATATTCGAAATGATAACATTACTTATTCTACTACACATGTAGAACATGAGGAGGAGAATGCTATGTACCTTTTCAACCCATCCAATCATGAAAAAAACAATGTAAAATATCCAACTTAAGGTTTTCAAGCTCTAGGTAGGGAGATACCTCTGACCATACACTAGATGCGATCATAGATTATTCTCTTTTGATATTCTAAAAATACTAAAAATTTGAGAAACATTCTAAAATTCAAAAATATTTTCATCACATACATATTCTATTGGCTCCTTGGCATCTATTTTTTAGTTCCATGTTGATGGATGGCATATTAAATTGCTCCTATACACACACATGTGTGCCATACTTTTATTTAATTATGATACATGTATAAACAAAAACATGATATATTCCTATTTTGGATATTGGACATTCCCTCTAATCATTTCATGCATACATTTGGGGAATATTCTTCTTTATTCTTATTACACACATGTTATATGGTTCAATTATCATCTTTCATTATCATGTTTGAGCTTATATGTACTTACACATGCCTTTATCCATGATTATATCTTACACAGGGTACTTGATATGTGATAAACTTGACATTTTTTCCCTAGCACATTTGATCCATGTCCTAATATGGCATGTTTATGATAGTTGATTATACTTTCATTTATTTACTTCCTTGAGTGTCTTGCTTTTCTATTGTGTTCCTTGTTGAAGCATTTGAATATTCTCTTTTTCTTGTGACCCATGTGCCTATGTATGATTTATTTGAAATTTGCATATGTCATTATTTGTTGTATGTATATTTGAATATGTCATCCTTAATTTTTTGGACATTAGAATATTTCATGTCCCTTCTATTTCACAACATTTGAACATGCCCCTTATTTTTAGTCTCCTTTGACCATTACCTTTTCACTTTCTTTTGAATGTTCTTTTGTGTGTGCTTATTTGTTTGTTGAGATTGCATTTTTACTATCTATACATTGCCATGATCCTTATCATGCAGATTATATCTTCATGTGAACATATTTTTTCTATGCACTTCAATGTTATATATACCTAGACATGTTCCTTCTATATGCTACAAGGGTCCATTCATAGATTATGCATTTGTCTTATCCTTTTAAGGTGACGTAACTACTAGTTCTTATCTTTACCTCACCTCAAAGGGGGGAAATATTAGTGGGGTAATGCCATATAAGCATGTTCCCACACTGGGTATACTTTTCAAATTCAATGGTGGCATGCTTTGGAAGCATGTTCTCCACACTTATTTAGTATTTAACATCTTCAGATTAAAGTGGGGGCATGTTTTGTAAACATGTTCTCTACATTGGTTCTTATATCAGTTTTCATATTTCTCTATATACATTGGGGGCATGCTTTATAATCATGTTATCCACACACCATTTTATTAATTGGCCAAATCACATAGTAATATGATTCATATTCATAGTTGTGGCACAATTATATATATATATATATATATATATATATATATATATATATATATATATATATATATATATTAGTACCATTTTTATACATAGTTTTAGCATGAGACATCTAATGTGAATATGATATGCAATTTATGTCTAATATTTCAAAATATAAAATAGTTTTATATTCCAAAAACTCTTTTATGGATTATTACCACATCATGGAATTTTACAGACTTTATTGAGCTAATATAATACATTAGTTAGTTCACCTTTTGGTATGGATAAGGTGATTACATCACTCAATCTTGCCAAAATTTTAGGTTGGACTTGATTTTATCATCCACACTCAATAGGTTATAAGTATCATTGGGTTACATGATTGAGAGAATCTCAACCACCAGGTGGCAACTCATCTTTTCTCCAAGGTTGGGGGCATGAGCCTCTTTCTCTCTATATATGTCTATATATTTATGTATCTATGTGTGTGTGTGTGTGTGTGTGTGTGTGTGTGTGTGTGTGTGTGTGTGTGTGTGTGTGTGTGTGTGTGTGTGTGTGTGTGTTTGTGTTTTTGTGTGTAATTTTAAGATTTATCTATATTTGTCCTTATCTATGTTTTAGATCCTTACAATGATATATCTTTTTCAAAATAATTTTCCAATAGGCAAGGCGGGTAACATCAATATAAAAGTGTACTCCTAAACCTTGATATTTCAATTTACATCAATTTTAATTACTTTAAATTGTAGATTATATTCAAAGATTATATACTATAACATGTTATTAGTTGCAGGTCAGTCATCCGTAAAGCACTAAAGTTGGGCACATGAAAAGATAAGGTGTGTTATTCTCACCCATGCATGGAATCTTTTGCTTTAAAATATAAATTTCATCACTATATTAAAGGGGGAAAATGTAAAGGATATTTATGGATTATATATCACCTCAATCTTTTACACTTAGAAAAATCAGTCCTTGGTTTTTCCTCTTAGTTATGAACCTTTCCTACTTTCACAAGTCTTGCATCTACTCTATATTATGCCCCTTAGCTTATCTCTTTTTGGAAAAATATTATGTTGATGACCTAGGCCTTATATCTTACTCAAAATTCTTATAATTTACTTATCTTCCACTTCTAAAAGTTTTGAGCCTTTACCTATTTTCCTACTCCCTAAACACTAATGTCTAGGACAAACATTAACATCGATGCTAGTGTCCTAACTTAATGAATGTGTCTAGTACCATAAAGTCATCCTATTTTCAAATGAAACATATCCTAATGGTCATCTTAAGTTCTTTAATGTGAGATACTTATCTAAAGGGATTTATATAAATACAAGATCAACCCTCATTCATTCCTCACCTAAAATAGACTAAGAGAGACCAAGAAAACTTATCAAAAAAACTTTATCAAGAATTCAATTGAAAAAATCTTCCCTATTTCAATATAAGTCATAGGGACAACATGTGTATAGTTTTGAAGTAATAAAGGAGTATCCCAAGGGCTATATTTTCCAAGTTACAAGTGAGGTCACTGTTGTACTTAATTTTCACATATTACATGATTTACACATAATCCAACACACATGGGAGTATAACATCAGTTTGAGGTCCTCTTTAGAGTATTGTTTATATAGGTAGTACTTACTGAAAAAGGGGTCCTTGGGGTTATCTTGATACTATGTTCCCACTAACCTTTTTTTCCCAGGGTCACCATGAAAATAAAGAAATAGGTTTTTGACATTTCATTAGGAGTGACAGTCCATGACCCACATCTGAATCCACTAGAGTGAAGGTGAATTCAAACCTATAAGCATCAAAGTAGTCACCTCTTCTTCTGATAGGTATTATGTATAGGACACTTGTGTTGAGTTTAAATAGTAGCATTAATGTAAATATCCTAGGCTGATATTGCTGGTCACTGATCCAAAAGCATCCAATCATGAATCAAGTAACTATTCTATAATAATATTATATCCTAGTTTCTTCTTGTGCCATATTCATCACTATGTTATGATCAAAACCATCTAAGTATATGACTTCTTTGTCATTTCCATACATAGCTTAGTTGTACTTTATGTATTTACCATATTCTTAGCATAATAAATTTAGTGTACATTTATATATTAGTTTAACACCCAACTATCCTGATGTAGATCTAAGTATCATCATTTTGCATTGTCATTTGTATATACCTCTTTAAAATTAATCTAGGGATAACTATAAGTATTTAGATTCATTTTAGGGTTAAACAGGTTTTAACTTTCTTTTGTTGTCTTTTTCTATATTGGTGTTCTTTTGATTTTATTTTAGTACTAGGTCACCCAAAATTAATTCATGTGGATGAACCTTTTTGTTATATTCTTTCTTGATGCAATCTTGATAGACCCATAAGTGTTTAGTAGTCTATGTCTATTTTTCACCCAACTTTTCCAATTGATACAACCACTTTTCATAGTATTCATTATCTTTTATAGTATCTTTGAGATAAAAATGTAAGGTATTTCACATTCAATTGGTAAATCTACCTCTGTACTATAAACCAAATAATATAGTGTATCTTGAGTTAGTGTATGAATACTAGTGTAGTATGCTCATAATGCACACACCATTTTTTTTCCAATTTATGTTATATCATTCAACCATTTTTCCATGTATTTTGACAACATTTCATTTATTTCCTCTACCTGTCTATTACCCTATGGGTTATATTATGTAGAAAAGATATGATGCATCTTGTATTTATTGCAAAAGTGTTTCACTATTTTATTTTTAAATGATGATCCATTATTATTAGTAATAGCTAACGATATGCCAAAGCGGGAAATAATGTTGGTCATCAAAAACTTACACATTTCATCCACTATGGTAAACTCAAGTGGAATTTCCTCCACCCACTTTGTAAAATATGTTATATATGTGATTATAAATTTATGTCCACTTACAGATATAGGGTTTATTTTTTAATTAAATCAAGTCCCCATAAAGAGAATGGTCATGGTGAGATAACCAACTATAACTCGTGAGATGGTGCATGGTTGAAACTAATATATTTTTATCATTGCAAATATAATTTGGCATGCTCAATACATTATTGTTCTCTGATAGTCTAATAATAACCTTCACCTAATAATTTTTGGGACATGACATTGTTGTTGAAATTTCCACCACACTCACTATCATGCATTTATAAGAGTGTGGTTTGAGGTTCCTCTTTATGTAAACATCAAAGTAATTATTCATTGAAACCTTGTGTGAATAAATCATTTTCCATAATAACATAAAGAAGTGCCTTTTATTTTAATTTGTATTTATTATTTTGTGTAAAGCACTCTTGTATGTAAGCCCTGTATAGGAAATTATAGATGTCACTATACCATTCTACATTTATAGATTTGTGATTAATAAGAAATAATACAAAGGCATCCATTTGATTTGAAGAAATAGAAGGATTCCATAATTTTGATATGGTAAAGTTTATGGAATCATCACTAAGTCAAAAAGCATTAAGGATTTTGCACTAGCCATTGTGTCTGCATAGTGGTTATCTTTGTGTGGACTATTGTTAATAGAGAATGTATCAATTGTTTCTCTTAGCCGACCCACAATTTCTTTAATTGGCATTAAAGGTTTTTATTTAGTTTTGTAATGATTTTTAACTTGATTAACAATCAACTAAGAGTCACAAAAGACTCAAATTTTCTTAACATGAAGCTTTTATGCTATTGATAATCTAAATATTATGGCCTCATACTCTACTATATTATTTGTGCAAGAAAAAACTAATATGTAAAATAATTGCATATATTTGTATTCAAGCGTGTAAAATATGATACCTACACTTTCTCATATCCTACATATAGATCCATCAAAAAACATTATCCATGTATTTTTAGATACATTATATGCCTTGAATTCATCATATAAAGCTTTGGTGACTGGAAAATGATTAGGTAGTGGAGATGCAACTAATTGATCATCTATAACTTGATCTTTTCTTTATTATTTAGATATAAACTTTAGATCAAATTTTGTAAGATCCATCACTCATTTGGCAAACTGACCCATTAGGTGGATTTTGTTAA